>JABFOX010003523.1:0-10257 GCA_022817665.1 Axea sp. ZL-2020
CTTTTTAAAAAAAAGTTAAATAATTTTAGAATTGCTTAATAATGATTTAATTTTTTTTTTTAATAATACGTTTTAATTATATTAGTTTTTTTATTTCTTTTTTTTTTATAATTTTCAAATTTTATAAATAAAATTTATAAATTTTGCTTGTCAAAAAAAAAAAATAAAAACAAAAACAATTTTTTATTTTATTTTGAAATAAAATAAAAATAAAGTACATTGTTTTAAAGGTTTTTTTGTTTTTTTTTTTTTTTTTTGTTCTTAGCTAACTTCTTAGCGTTATTCTTAGTTAATTCTTAGTTAACTTCTTAGCGTTAAAATAAATTGATTTTATGACAGATAAGTTACAAATGCAAAAATTACAATTTTACCTCGCACCCGGAAGTCCTTCACTGTATTTATTATGAAGACAAGAACTAAGTGTCTGAAGCACACTAAGAGATGTAAAATTTTCACTGGCAATCATTTCCAGTCCACATGCTTGTCTCTTTTTTTCCTTTCTGATTAGTTCGTAAAGTTCGGGATCAATCTCCCATAAATTTTGTTGCAACATAGATGCCATATTCTAATGTTTAACAAACAAAAAGTAGCAATGAATTATTTGTACCAGCACAATGAGATAGTAACTAATTATTAAAGTAAGTCAGTTTAAATAGCAATCCTTTTGTATATGCGTTAATATTCAAGTTCTCATATAAAACAAATAAATTAATATTTCAGCACGAAACTGGATGTTTGTCCATCTTTTAAATGCAAAAGGTCAACAATCACTGAGATAAGTTACCTCTAATGAAATGATTGACATGATTTGCGTTAAGCAACTTTATGTATTTTTTTTAATTTGAACAAAACATGTTATTTTTTAGATAAGCAATTATTTCAAAATAATTTGACTCGCAGCATCAATGGTAAATCATTTTCTGACTAAACAAACAAGTTTCATAAAAAGATTGATACATTGAATTATTTCTTACACATGTTGTATACTTCTATTATTCACTGAAGTGGATTTGTGATAATATCTTATTTGTAAACATATTACAAGTTATCATTACTGGTTTCAATAACACATTTTAATATAATTACTTGTATGAAAACAGTCATATTTTAATGGAATATATATAAATAAAATAAATGTATTTAATAAAAAATATGTTTAGTTAATGCTGAGTCATACAAATTCATTTAAAACAACTTTTTTAATACAAAACACTTGGTTGAAGAATTTAATCATTTTTAATGCATTACAAACAAAATTGTCATAACAAATACTTCAGTAAAACAATAAAAATAAAGTAACATGTTCCAACTTTAATAAAGAAATACTCACATGGTTACAGAGAAAATTAGAAAATTAAATAATTTGCAGTTATTTTTCAATTTGCAATAGATAAATCAGTCATTGATCAAACTATCGAATTTCTGCCATTGTTGCATTATAATATTTTTTCTTTGTTTGTCAAAAATATGTAATTAATCAAATATTTTGATTTAAGTCATGAAATTAAATACAATATTTAAAAATGCATTTTTGAACTGAATATTATATAATTAAAAATTAAACAAAATGAAAATACAAACTTCTTTTCTTTTGAATCGCAGAGCAGCCCCGTCCGAATAGTCTTGACCCAGCAATGGAAATGAAGGAATTTTTACCACACAAGATGGGTTCCACAAATTTGTGACCAATTGGATGCTTCGTCGACGCATCATAATCGTACTTCTCATTTTTCCCGCTCAACTGAAGCTGATTTGATGAAATTTCGCCGCTGAGATTAGCATTCATTCACACCCATGATAAATTAACAAACCAAAATAAAACCCACGTGTATCTTTTGTGAATTTAATATTATTTTGCTCGTTGCTTTTAATAACAAGAAATTACATGATACACTGGGCCAATTAACCTATAACGTGGTGACGAAATTTCAAATTCCGCGCATGACCAAAAAGTGTTCAACAGGTAACATGTGTAATGTGTCGCAAAAAAAAAAAAAATTGGAAAAACTAAACGAATAATGTTTCTAAAATATGAAAATATCATAACGACAAAAAAAGATTTCTGAAATATAATAAAAATATAATAACTGCAAGAAATTTTTCTAAAATATTATAATTGCAAATAATATTTCTAAAATGTTTGATATTATTTAATAATATAAAAATATGTTATAAATATATGTCCGTCTGAAATAATATCATGCAAATATGTTTATGGTGTAAACATTTTACAAATATTGTATACACTTTTATATAATAATTTTAAATTTTTCAAAAAATAATATAAATATAAACATACAAATTAAATAATGATTTTATTAGAATGCATCCACTCCATTTCATTAACGTTTGAAAAAAATAAAAATAACATTTGATAAATATATATACTGATTATTATTTAATAGCACAATAATATTTGTAAAATATAAAATATAATATTAAGCAAATATTTATAACGTATTAAACAATATTATTAATACTATTAGGGAATCGATATTGTTCTTTATACAATTTCTAAATACAATTTTTAATAACTTTTATAACCATACAAAATATATTGTAATTAAATTCATTATTTCATCGCATATAACAATTGATAAAAGTTCATGCCCAACAATAATGATTTAACAAATTAAAGGACAATTCAAAACTTAGACAATTGAATTAAAATTGATTGCAATATTTGACATTAATCTTAGCAAAACTTACTTGTTGTGTGCAACTGTACACAGTACCTTGCGGATTGTTAGAAATTCTTAAGGTGAAAATGTTCTGGTTCTTGATTGCATTGGTCTTTTTTACAACAATCCGGTTTCTCTTCTTACATTGAAATATTTTAGTATCAAAAGACACATTTGTTTGTATTATTCAGTATTTAATATTACGCTTATTTTTATAAAACTAATACATTTCCGCTCTTCCGTATATAACTGTTTTGCTAATATAAAACCAAGGCCATTATTGTGTCTTTCGTTTAACTCAATGTTGAACTTGATTAAACGATAAATAATAAAATTAAAGCGTACGGTTTGAAATCGGGAAAAAACGTGGTTGATGAAATGAAAAAAATATTCATTTTCATTACCCAAGCAACAAAAGTTAGATTTAACGTACGATTTAATACATTCAATTTTTAATCAGCGTTTCGTACATAGGATGCACCACGTAGAATTATTACAGAATGTGTTTTAATTTTTAAATCAGTCATTTTACTTGGCACCACTGTTCAATATTTTGCAGTATTTGGCTACATTTGTGCAACCTGATTTTTTTACCGCTAGAAGCCGCGTTGTCAGTATTTTGTTTGCATATTTATATAGAACTATGCAAAAAAAATGCGTCAACATCTTTGACGTACAGAAGTGGAATTTCGCTCTCGATCATGCTTGGGTTATGTTTGGGTTGATTGGTGTACGAGAGTCTATATATTATAGGCTCAGTCAAAAAAGACAACAACAACGTGTTTGGGTTATGTTTGGGTAACGTTTCGAGGATATGCATAAAAAGAATACAAAACAAATAATCAGCAAACAATACAAATAAATAATGATGTTGAATGAAGTTTAGAAAAATGTATTTTAATCAATAAAAAAATACTTTATAATGAAATTATTTTATCGAATTTTATGAATATTTTTTATTGATTTTGAAATTTATTAATTAAATTTTATATTGATCTTTTGTATTGATCAATTTAATAAATTATAAAATAGATCAATTTTCTTATTTGAAATTTATTAATTAAAGCACATTCTTTTAAACTTCATTTCTTATTATTATTTATTTGTTTTATTTGCTGATTATTTATAAATAATACAAATTATTAATAACTTGTAACATTATTATTAATATTAATAATAAAAATGTTTTATCGTAACAAAAAGATTGAAATTAATGCCATTCTTAAAGTAGAGGAAGCTTCGTTTAATATGCACGATACTGCGAGCAACAAAGACACATTGAAATCATTTTTCTCTATCCCTCTTCCCTGTGCTTTAAAATTTTACCAGTGCATTACCAGCGCAATCAAATTACAAAAACTAAATACAAACTCCGTACATGTGAAGTACATACAAGTGTGTAATATAAATCTAGTTAAAGATAAATCAAAATTATACTAAAAATGTATTGTGCAAATCAAATGAAAAATGGCACAACGAATAATTGTATAATTAAAAATTTGTATAATAATCAAGATCGTTAAGATTTTTAATATATCAATTGTTGTATGCTACTATTGTTGTAATAAATGTTATAACCTCATGATACATGAGTATTATTAGGTATCTATTTATTTTCTTCAATATGTTCTTTACTCCCTCCCTCATTAATTTCGATGCGTATGTGTTAAATCACAATTAGTTATATATATATATATATTTTTTTTTTTTTTGATAAGGGACATTTATTTATATTATTTACAAATATTAATATTCGAAATTTGTGTCAATTTAATTTGAGAACTCAAACTAACTTGAAAAATAAGTATTGCATGAAAAATGGTGGGGTAAAATAAAAAGTAAAGCTGAGTTTACAATTGGTAAACCTTACTTTTTGACAAATTTTTATTTATTTGGATATGTAAGAAAATGTTTTCAGAATAACTTTTATATTAAACGAAATAAACACGAATTTAGGGTATTTAGATCGAAATTTTGTTATCAGAAATAATTCCTGTATTTATATTTCTTGTCCTGTGTTTTTCACATTTTTGACCAACATTGAAGATGTGGGACACAGTGTATAAACAGAGAAATTATATTTAATAATTATTGAAATAGAAATCAGTTTGAAAAAAAATATTAAAATACTCATTCGATTGACTTTTACGTTCAGTTCGACGTGGAATTTTATTTTCTTTGTTTGTTTTTTTAAAAGAATTGTACTGTATAAAAATGACGTTTGTTTAAACTTTAACATTTGATGCTGTAAATATTACTTAATATTGATTGGCATAGTTCTATCTCTGTTACTTCTGCTACGGAGATGGAGTTAAGGAGTCGCGTTAAAGAGTTGTAAGCAAATATTTTTATAACACGCAGAATTTCAGATATACATGTATAAACGAATAGAGGTTTCTATTCTTTGCAAAAATTGCACTGATTAACATTTATTATGGAAAATAAAATAATTATTCGAGAAGCAAGAAAAGAGGACTGTCGTGAAATTAGAAATTTAATTCAGGTATAATTATAAATTGTAACTTATGAAATATAAATTTCTTTGGTGTGTATACAAAAATTTAATATAATAGTTTAAAAGAAGAAATGTTTTGTGTGAAATAAAAAATTGTGAATTTTACTGAAAATTTTTTTTTTTTAATAGGAGTTTCTAATCAAATAATTATTGTTACAGGAATTAGCGGATTTTCAAAAGCAACCCAATGCCCCACAAATTGACCATACGGGTTTGTTATAATTATAATATAAAATGAACATTTTAAGAAGAGGCTCTGTAAAAAATGTGTGACTGAAATAAACTCAGAAGAACAAGGACTTAATTATTTAAATACTTTTAAATAAATTAAAACGAGTAGTCTTAATTCTAATTTTATCACACAGCAATCAATGCAGCATTCGAGATATACTGTATAATTGTTATTTTTAGTCTAATTAATCAGTAATTCGTATAAAAACAAATAAGTTTTATCAGCTATATAAGATATGATTTTAAGAATATCATAAATTATTCAAACGTGTAACAGTAATATTGCTTTTATCTACTGCAATGTCTAAAACTATTCTGACATTAATATTTTATTCAAATTATTAAAATATATATGGAACTGTTGTTGCTTTTCATATATAACGTGTAAAACATTTACTATTAATGTATCAATTGAACTAATTTATACACGTAAACATTTTTAACTGCAGTAATTACGCCCCTCCCTTTTAAATTGAATACTTACCTCATTTTTGTCTTTTCTATGTATCAAAGCTTTAAATTTAGTTTAGTATTCACTGATAACAGAGTTTCTATCAAAATAAGATATTATTTTGTAATGGAATTATGATATTCCTTTATAATATATTTGAATTTGTCATCTTTTAAATCACTGTTATTTTTATAGTAACATTTGAAATGATATTTTTCAGTTAATATTTTTAATGTAGTACTTTATCTGATATGATACTATTTCTATATATATGATATTAATATTGTTTTTCCTAACACTTTTTAAATAAGTCCTCTTTTTAAATTATATAAGTGCAATTATTGCTTTAAAAAATTACTAAAATCTAATTTTGTGACACTGAATGTGAATCTGTAATAAAAAATTAGGCTTTTTAGTTAAGATGCTAAAGTTACCACCCATCCTGTCTTCTGAATGTGAAAAAAAGCATGGAATTTAATATTAATGAGAACTTTTGGATTACTCTTTATGTGAATCAATTAGTATTTAATTTATAGATATTCGACTTTTACATGAATTATGTGTAATTACAAAACAAAATATTAGAGAACAAATATTTTTATTTTTCTTCTTTAAATTATTTACAATTAATTTGGCAATTTAAATTGATTTTGTATTGTGTTTAGTTTATAGCATTTCTGTAAAAATGCAATTTCATTTGTAATTAAGTTAATTTTATGCATATAAATTATGTTACAATTAAAATAGTCCACATTTAATTCAATTATGACAATGACATTTAATTTAATTTTTAACAGGCTTGTTTATTATAATGAGATCTTAAGAATTTGATTATGCTTTTGGTTAAATATGGTTATTAAACAAAAATATAAAATAAAAATACAAAATAAAAATACAAACTTTAATATATGTATTTTTTGAAAAATTGATGTTCTTACGTAGCAAGTTAAAATAACAATATTAATAACAAGTTTAAATAATATTATATTTAGTACTATAATAATTTTACAACTATTTATGAAGTGTAAGATAACAATATTTGTTATCAATTGAAATTTAAAAGTATATTATATGTTATCTTTAAATTAGTTCTAGAAAAGGACGGTTTTGAAACGGAAAATCCATTATTTTATGCATTTGTTGCTGCAGTGGATGAGAAATTAATTGGATATGCTTTATATTTTTATACTTATTCTACATGGGAAGGAAAAATGATATATTTAGAAGATCTCTATGTAAAATCTGATTATCGAAAAAAAGGTATCGGTGGCAAACTGATTCGAGCTGTTGCTGAAGTAAGCAACTTTTTAGATAGATTATTATTTATTTTTGTTATATTAAAATGTGAAGTGTTATAATTCATTATTAACTTATAGAGAGCATTGAAAAATGGTTGCAAAAGATTAGATCTGAGTGTTCGTACTACAAATTCAGCACAGGATTTTTATTTTAAACAAGGAGCTATTGATTTAACAAAACAATACGGTTGCCTCTTATTTCGTTTGGAACACGACGCGTTAAAAAAATTATGTCCAAATTATAATTTATGACTGTTACATTTGTTGTCATGAGTATTGAATTTCACTGACTAAAAACGTTGATTTTTCTAATAAAAGATTTGTATAAAGTTGTCTTTGTTTCATTTGACTCCTTTTATTTATTTTAAAATGTAAATAAATAATTATTAACAATATATAACAAAAAAATAATCCATAAAAAAATCATTTAATATTACATAGTATTAATAAAGATTAAAACAATATTATAATAGATAAATTTATTTGTATACATGTAAAATAAATGTAAAGTATAATTTAATATCAATGGGCCTACTAATTCTGTTCAATATTGTTTATAATTGAGGGAGGCACCATTTATCTATTAACAAAATTGATTCAAAATTAATCATTATATTTTAAGAATGTAAAATTGTATTATACGCTTGGAATATTCCAGCCGCAACTTCCACAGAACGCGATTTCAAGGATAACTGCAATATAGAATAATATGTTACAACGAAATAGTAGTAAAAAGTAATAATATATTTTATATGACCGTAAAAGAATATTTACCGTAATATCTGGACTTCCTGGTTGAATTTTAAGTTCGTTGAGAACCCAAATATTGTTTGTAAGTTTGATAGACTGATATAACATGTCTTGTCCTTCGACATTTCTTTTTGCAATAGTAAAAACGTTATTTTGCTGCATTTTTTGTACTACTTGATCTGCTGTTAACATTACTCCATTCAACGTATATTGAACCTGAAAAATAATTGAAAATGAATTTATAACTACTTGGAATAAAAATATATTAAAATATAAATGTAATCTACTTAAACTTAATTTATTAAATATTTTATGTTAAAAAAAAAAAAATATATATATATATATATTTACTTCATTTTGCGCCGGAATTTCCTTCCAAATAGAAAGAAATACTCGTTTATCTAATTGACCATCTTCAGTAAAATAAACATACATTGGAACAATGCAAGCAAAATAGGAGACATCAATTATATTTTTTATTGCAACTTGAAGATTGTTGAGAGGATCCATACTTTGTACAGCTCCAGCTGTCGATAAGGTAACACTGGTTTCTATACTAGCTCCTGGTGCTAAAGGAGCAGAAACTTGCAGTGGAGCTGCTGGTGTTAAACCAAAACTATTTTTGTTTAACTGAATAGCAAAGCCTCCCATTGGTTGCATCGCTTTGTTTGTAAAAGTCATATCCATATATATGGTTCCACTCCTATTAAACATAAAATTTATTTTATTGTATATATTTACGTAATAATGTTGATAGAATTCACTTATGAGTTATTTTTTGATGCGTGGGACTACAAAGAAATACGCACTAAAATTTTATATTTAAGATTTTTACATTTAAAACTTTTAGGCAGGTGTGGCTGAGGAGATTGGGTCAAGCTTCTTTTACTAATTAACATATTTCATTTTCTTTATTGTACTAGATACCACATGATAAAAAATTAAAACAAATTATATCTATATATTATAAATGACAATTATTCACTGAATTAAAGTTTTACTGAATTTAGTGTTTAATAAGTAATATTGTATTTTGTTATTTCATATTAAAAATTGCAATTAGATGTCGAGTTTCACCCCACACAAGACATATAAGAAAATACGCATTTTATATTTTACAGAAACTATTAATTAAATTATACTTATCCATCGAGTTATATTTTTAGTTAATGATTTAGTTTTGTTTAAAAATGCGGAGGGCAGTTCGATATAAAGTTTTTTAATTAAAACTGTTAATTTGATAGATATATTACATTCAAATAACAATATATTTTTATGTGTATTTTAATTTTTTCAGTTCTCTTTCTTTTCTCGTTCAATTTATATAACAATACTGTAATGAATAATATTGCATGTAATTGTATATGAAATTTATTTATATTGTGGTTGTTTTAGAACAAATTGTACTGTGTACAGTTATATTATTTATTATATAACACAAAATATTAAAACGCAATTTAAGGAATTATTTAATATAATTTGTAAGTGTAGCTTAGTTACAAAAAAATGTTTTTATTTAAACCACGGATAAAATTATTGTAATTCTGATATTAAGTATTTATCTACACATATTATCATTTACTTGATTTTCCATTCAATTTGTGCATGTATTTTAAATTACTAATTGGTTAGCAAACGATATTTCGTCCTTAATATTTTTTCTCTTGCTTAAATAATATTAAAAAAACTATTAATAAATCTAATGTTAAATATAAGAAATTTTATTTGCATTTTGTATAGCTTTAAGTTTTTGTTGCGACCCTCGTTATAAAAATAATAAATTTGTTGCATCATTAAAACTGAGTTTTTTAAATTAAAGAAGACGAAGAATATTAACATTAATTTATAGATTACATCCACATAAAATTTCATTAGATTAGTTAAGAATGTAAACTTTTTAATGTGTATTTACAAATTAACATACTTTCTAGAGAATGTCCCCCATATGTCGAATCCTTTGCCTTTTTCGGCTGGAAGCCAATTAACTTTGGGACCTATATAAGCTGTAGGACCTTGAGTGAAACCAAAAATGTCTCCTAAAAGTCCTGTTGTACTTTGAGATACACCTCCTGAACTTGTGTCTGCACCGCTTAAAATTCCATCTAAACCGCCACCTAGAAGATCTAAACCAGACTGTGCCGCAGGGGCTGGTTGAACTATACTAGGACCACCTGCGGAAGCATAATGTGCAAAATTAACAATTTTAAAATTAACGAATTTGTGTAAAAAAAAAAAAAAAAAAAAAAAAAAATAAAATTACCGACACCCAAACAAAGAAAACCACCATACAAGGAACCACTCCCTGTGAGCACTTTATTTAGGTCACACGAC
>JABFOX010003524.1:0-10256 GCA_022817665.1 Axea sp. ZL-2020
CATTTAGTTCAAATTATCGTTTCAAAACGCTGCCAAAAACGTAAAAAACGTGGTTAAAGTTTATGAATACTTTTAGAAACCATTAAATGTTGCTCGCATTAGGTTATAAAATGGTTTACAAAATGTTGTAAAGTTTTCAAGAGTTGTAAAATTCTGAAAAGTATTTGTAAAAATTCAAAGTGTTTTTTAAGAACATTTTCTTCACCGTAACGAATTTTAATTTCAATTAATTCTACAGGAATTTTAGATATTTATATAAAACTTGTTGAAAAATGTTTGCGATATTAATTTGTCCATATTATTTCTCGATTAAAACGAGATACATATTGATCGTACATTATCAATATATTATCAATGCATTTTCAATATACCTCCAATAATATGCAGAAATTAAAATAATATTATTAAATATCGATTAATGCATATTATACAATATGATTAATTTTTCATAAAGCAAGGCAATGAAACTTCGTAACAACTATAAGTACTTTAGAGAAATTAAGATAAAAAGTACAAAATGGCACGGATTTAAACGTTTATTTCCAATTGATACTCACTTAACTACACCATTAGATTTAATGTTGCAATTGTAAAATTGCTGCTATTGAATTAATCACGAAATTCCACATGTATTAAAACTATATTGGTATTACATTGAACATTTATTAAACATTTTTACTCGAAAAATATTTCAGCGGTATATCGAGAATGCATGTTGAACATACGACTTATTTTATTACGTATTATTAAAAAAAAATGGAATTATTTCTGATGATTAAACGTTTGCTAAAACTCGAGAATCACATTCTCCCCAACTTTTTAGTTGAAATACACACACTCCTCTTAATTTACATATTTGCGGTATGTAAAATAAATGGGTCAAAATATATAAACTTATAAATTACATGCATACATGCACACTGATGCACACACGCAAACACGATATTATTAATCAACGTGCGCCGTGTGTGCACCTTAATGGATTATGCAATATTAGATTTTTTGTCCAGATCTTTGGATCAGACCTCTCGCAGTGTTTGACATGTTTGCATACGTGTCTCTGCTACGTACAACAGTTACGTTATAAACTAAAAAAATTCTTGTCTTGCAAAATAGCTGATCTTTCATTATTTCATATTTTTCTTACATAATAAATCTGTGGAAATCCATGAAAATAAAGTCTAATTTTGTCGAAATGTCCATTCTTTTCTTAGTCTCTCCCATGATGTGTTTAGCATCGCGAAGTTTCATCAAAATAATATTTCTACGTGGACTGCCAGTTTTGCATTAAAATTGAAACTGTGGACTCAGCGATACTGACCATTAGTATACCTCATCAATTGCACGACAGTTCGTCGTAAAGTGCCGCAATGGCATTTGCCAAAGAATGTCATCGTCGTTGTTATAAAGTGCATCCTCGCTTTGTCACACAGTTCGACGCGTAAATCGAAAGCCGAGCCCCTTTCAGACGAGTACCGTACTTTAAAACATTCTTACGTTCAATCAAATGTGCGACGAAATTGCTGTATCGACGTTACAGAAAGGCGTAAAGGACGCTCGGCGACGGTACCTGGATGGTATCGTTATTTGTCGGATTGATGTGTCCGAATCACGTAACAAAATCTTAAAAACGCGATAAGAGAAGATGACTTTGTTCGAATAATTGAACGGCGCGTTTATGCGCATCGTTGTAGACGGTTGATGAAATTTATGTCGCAGCGATTGCAACTTTATCGGACGTCTATGAATAGGTCTCGTTTCTGAACTGGCCAATTTCTCCATGAAATTAATGACAATTTGTTAAGCACCGGAATAAATTATATCAATATGTGGACGTAAAAACAAATTAGTTTTGAAACTACGAAATTACTTACTTTAACATACATTAGTCAGTTAAATACAATATTTCGAATACAGTGCATAAGGCATAGAATTCGCACAGTTAAGAATACAAATTAAATATAGGTCAATTTAGTTTAATTTTTATTTCGCATGTAAATTTGAAATAAATTACTCTGCAGTTATTTTTTAAACTGCATTTTAAAATGCACGATACTGAACATCTTTTCTGGGAAAAAGTGCGTTTATCTGAAATTTATAAACCGCTTAAAAATGTACCATAAAACAATTTGAAAATGTGTTATCTTCAATAATAATTGTATTCATATACTTTTCAATTCATACAGATGTAAAAACTGTACACTGTTCTGTTTTCATGAATCCTGTGCCATGGACCGTAGCATAATTATCTAAATTCATTTGCGTCACAAGGAAAACTTGAGACAAATGAGTTTAAAAGCCTCATTTCTCTTTTTGCAAAGGAATATTTTTCCTTGTGGTATTGAACGACGCGCAGAACCTTTTGATATGAATATTTGACACGGATGTGGCATGCATGAACATAATCCGAGCTCATTATAATTATGTCATAGACTGAAAAGCAACTGCTCTCGCACTTTCCTCGAAGAAGCGTGCTCCATTATATTCAAGCGCTCCTCATTGACGCAATATGTCACGCGCTACTCTTCACATCGTCTCGTTCTTTTGCCGCGTCAGATGCATCGCGCTAATAACACGCTGTGTTGCTACGAAAGTGTTCGATTGCGACATCAGGAGCGTCACGACGAACGTTCATATCGGCTAATCGTCGCGGGCATCCAAATGTGTGTATTATGCAAGAATGCACGCTTGTTCATGCTACGCGCAACTCACAATAAAATGACTCGCGCGACCTGCCTACCGGAGCATCTTCGCGTCCCTTTTATTCCTAGTTCGTTCTGGCTCGAATGAGAGTGGTTTGGCTGGGCGTTTAATTAAAGAGTTTTCTCACATATTAAAATGCGCGAAGAAATACTTCAGAAATATTTCGGCCGAAAATATTTGTTCCTCATCTTCCATGGAACTTATTCCCCTGTCATTTTTCCTAAACTTATTATTAAGAAATTTTGTCGCAGAAGTTTTTCGACGGGAGATGACACTGATTAAAGTATTGACATTTTACGAAATAAAAAAAGTCCAGTTACATTTTGGTGTATCTGAAACGTGTCATTTTGAGGTATACGTAAGATTGAGGAGAAGCATGAAATTTATAGGCATTGTATTTAGAAATGACTAAACAAGTCCTGTAAAGGCCGATCTGTTTCAATGCATATTTTTAGATAAAACTGAACGAGGTCATAAAAAACCGATGTAGGTTTGTCCGTAAAGGAAAACCGTACGAAGTGTCTCTAGAGTAAATATTCCGTAAGCACTAATTAAGAATGTAATACTTGCCCTACCAAGCGCTAATAGAGGCAGTATCTTGGCACTGTCGTGGGTCATGAACTTATGCTTGCAAAAGATTAAAAGATATTGCGGTTATTATTATGTTAAGAATGCATTACAAAAAAGGCTGTAAATATTGCAGATAATCGTAATCTACATTGTGTTCTTGAAAGACCTTCTAGATAAAATGGACGTACCTGTTTAAAATATTTTTAGGAACTTACATTCGATCTGATACAAGGTGCAACGTTAAATCTTATTTCAGTATTTTAACGAGCAGTTTTTTTTAATAAGAATTGATATTAAATGTGTTATTATAATTTACAATTGTTTGCATAAGAACTAATATTAGAACTTATCATAAACCTGATATCGGTTTTAATATTAGACCTGAACTACGAATCATCTGATACCAAGTCTCATGTTGGATCTGACGTGAATTATTTGCATAAAAATGTTACGTCGATGTTGTTTCTATGAATTAATGAAAAAATGTTTGTGTCATGTTTTAAAGAATTCTTTCAGTTTATAGGATGATTTACTAATTTTTCAATATTTCTACAAATTAATAAATTTGTTCAATACAATCGCGTGCTTTTTTTTCTTCATCTTCCTAATGCATTACAGGAGCATGTTCAAGGTGTACGAAATATACTTAATATATATCTTCACTCCACTATGATTCATAATTTCATTTCATGTTTAATCAACGTCGTTCAAAATATTTCGGAATAATGCTCTTGTCAGGAATCTCCCTACGGACCCATCTCTCCGGACCATTTCTCCTCGCCATTTTGCGCGACTATTTAAATAGAGCACGTCTCTACCGAGCTCTTCAATCACGACAACCAAATAATGAAAATTAGGACACGTTAATCCAAAAAACAACACTTCTTTTCGCACACCGTTCCTCTTTACAACTTATCGCGCGACTGAGTAAGACGTAATTACAAAATATATCGACCTTCTTTTTCCCTTTATCTCTGGCGCTCTGTTTTGCCGTGAAAGGGCGACAATTTGGTTTCATGTTTAATTAACGCCAGGCACTCGCAATTTAATCTCAAGAATTCGATGTACAGGCACGAACTCCTCAAAGCCAACGCGAACCTTTGATGTGCGGAGTTGCTCAAAGCGCCGAAAAATCCGCCTTTGGTACTTGATCAGGATCAACTCGAATAGTATCTTTTTTTTTTTGACCGAATTTCGAGGTATTTTTTTTTGCGTGAAACTCGGTTATTGATCAGCGACACTTTGTCGAGATAAATGGCACCGTTTATTTGATTGATACGAGTTACAAATGTACGGGGTTTTAATCTGTTGCGTATGTCTGCCAAATGCTTTTTTTCGAGTTCTTAGTATTTCTTTTTTTATTTTTTTTGATTGATTGTTCTACTGGGGATTGTTTCACGGCAACAGTATGATGTTGAGTCATGAAATACAAAATTTCAAAAATACTGAGTTAGGTGATATTGTTGATGCAAAACCAATTAACGTTTTTATTCTATAATAGTTTTTACAATTTTTCTATCAACTGTATATACTGTATTATATAATAAAATATAAATCCGTGCTGCATGTATGGCGAATTTATCATGTATGTATTGCACGCATAATATTCATATATCATATATGATATCATTCTTAATATAAATTGAATGGAGATTAATTAGTTTTTGCTAGGCTTCATGAGTGTATAATTAGTCGAAAATTCCTCTTAAATTAATTTGAATTAAACCTAGAAAAAATCTAAATTGGAACATATCATATGTTTCAGTTGTTTCTTTGATCTTTTACATTTTCTTTTAAATTTCAGTCTCACTTTGCTCAATTTGTTCAACATTTTTTCAGTTCTTTACAATAAAGTAAAAAAAATTACAGAATTTATTTAAGTCTTGTTTTCTTTTCTTAAGCATGCGTATTTGTTCGTATTTAAAAATTAAAAGTTTTTTGCAGTAAAACTTAAACATAGAATATTTATAAGTATAAGTGTACAATTTTGTTTATTAAACTAAACTAATATGTGTGATATTAACATAAATTTACTCTTTACCATTTTTTTATCATTGTTATTGATCAATTTCTGAATTATTGCTGCGTTTAATAAAGAATTTTATTAAAGTTTAATTATAAATTTATATTGCCCAATAAGTTTCATTATTATTTTCAATTTAATTAATTATATTTCTGACCATTATGTTACTAATGGCCTGACATATAATTAATTAATTAAATTAAAGTTTAATACTCATACCTACAACATTTCAGCTTTAAATCTCGCTAAATTTCAAATATTTTTTATTATTTTTAAAATTAACAACATATTTAAGAATAAAAATTCTGATGAAAAATTGAATAATACACGAAGTTTTGACTTTCTTACAGAAAAATGTATAAAAGTTTTAAAAAAAAAGCTTGAAAAAATATGATAAACATACAAAATATAAAACACCTGTATTGCAGTACATTTTCCAGAGTTGAATTTAGACATTATTCAGATTGTATATAAATCAATTTAATAGAAAGACAAAACTACAAATAAATATAATTATTCGTGTAAAAAAGAGCATCAGGGATGTGAATGGTATGATTACGAATTATAATTATAAGTGCAATCTGATAGCGTATTGTTCTGATATTGTATGTCATCGATCTAGCAAAATTATGGCAAGCTTATTCATGTTATACATATACATCAATTTCGTCTTTTTTTTTCTGGTACTACTGAATTATCCTCACAATTATAAACAAAAAAAAAAAAAAAATAATGCCTGTCTTTCCAAAGTTGTAAATAGAACATTTAACGAAAAACCAATTGCCTTGCGGTATGGGTTTAATAATGTTTAATGTTAACAAATGATTTATTAAACATTGCAATAAATATAAATTAGGAAAAGCGTTTTGAAATATATTTTTGAAGTACTTTTCTAATGTATAATGCCATAATGAGAAGATAATACGACTGCCTCATAGGCGTGCTTTATGTGGCCATAAGCCATGCTCTACGTTACATTTTAATTGCATCCCTGCAAGACATACATGATAAGGATATCATCATGTAATTAGGGTTTGTTAATAATGGTTCAAGTTCACGTTAATTATAATTTCTGCTAAGGAAATTATATGTGTGATAACACATATTTATGATTTATACATACAGATGCACGTAATTGTATAGATACGTTTGTATATGACTCAAATGGTACCTGTATGATACCTGATCGTATCTGTATATGTAATGTTTCGTTAATTTGTAACAATTTGTTTTAAATTTATCAAATCATTCAGTTTGTTTTTTGCAGTGCTTACGAGTCACAGCACTGACTTTTTCTATGTAAAATTACATTACGTTAGTAATGATAAACATGTATTAGGTTAATTTAAATTCATAAATCATAAAAAGGATAATTGTAAAAGTTCATCTTGAAACTTAATAATTACATTTTACTTGTATAAAACAAACAATAACCAGCTACTGTAATTAGATCAGTATTTTTATTTCATTTCCTTATGATTATATTTGCTCTTCATTATTTTAAGTAATCAATAAATGAAGTGTGCTTAATCAAGGTTGAACTAATTAAAAACAGGTTGCATTGTCGACCTCGTCGACAGTTTTGTAATATTACTTCATTCTCTGGGACAATTAAAAATGTAATTATCAAAATATTAATTATCGCGATGAAATAGATTGCCTTTTACGTTTCGTGTACCATTCAAGTGTGCCATAAGTGTAAGTTTGATACACGAAAAGTCTTACCCAGCGTATAAATAATATTGATAAGAATCATGCTGGGAAAACTGACAAGCGCACATATTTGTTATTAAATATCAAAATTAACCGTCGTTTGATTTACACTGGAAATTCAAGTGAAATTGGTATTTGAAATTTACTCGAACTTTAGTTGAATTGTTTCACCCAGTTGCCGAATCTTATATCGAATCATCGAAATGAAACGCTTCATGAAAGCGAACTGCAATTGTAACCATTCCTCCCTCTCAAGGTCAATTAATGCATGAAATTGTGCTATTGCGACAACCTTTGTGTATACACAATTGAAAGAAATTTTACTGTGAAAAGATTTCTCTTTGCTTTTATTTGAGATAAATCGGTATGAACTTTTACTGTTGATGGTAACATTGATCTATGTGCAAATGTGTACATTTTATGTTTAATTTCGTTACATGTATTGCGTTTCGAAACGAAACATGACGTGTATGATGCATATACATTTCAAACTGAGATATAAAAATTTACCAATGCAGCCAAGTGGAAAATAATAAATTACTCAAATGAAATGCGATCAAATAAAGTATGCACACTTTTACCGAATAATTAGTGTGTTACTTCTTTTCCTTTGACTTGTGTTCGTCGGAATGCTGAACACAGAGATCAGTTTATGACACTTTACAATATCGAAGAACGTTTGTATTTTAAAAGATTCAGATTGAAAAGAGAAGAAAATATTATATCGAAAAAAACGTCTTAGAATATTGTTATATTCACGAGATTCGACTGTAAATTTAGTCTTTTAAGTAGAATTTGAAATAAAACTGGAAATATTAGTCTCAAAAAGTAATAGAAAAATATTAAAACACTAAAAAATTAGTTGTCTACATTTCAACTGTAATCTTTTTTCATAAGCAACATTTCGTTTATATTTCGAATTTCGTATTCAGAATACAAATTTATTCATGTTGGTTCTAACATAGTAAGATTTAATTAAACTGATTTATATGCTGGATTTGTTTTTATGTAAACAAATTACTGTTTTCAAAAATAGTTCGAATTTTTCTCAAAGTACCTATTCAACGTTTAGTTTTACTTAAGCTGAGTGGCCTGAGGTTTTAAAAGATAAAAGCTTCACATCTGGGTTTCTATTAATTCCGGAAAAAAGTGAAACTTTTATTACAAAGAATTTAAAAATATATAATATTTCTAATACGTTATCACAAGTGTATAACATAAAAATATGTAAAGTATCACATCGGTTAACAATTCCTGGGACTGAGTATTAAAAATACATTTTTGTACCAAATTCGATTTTATTCATCAGCATAAAGTCCTTTAAGAGTGATATATTCATTCCAACGCTTTTCTAACATTTCGGCGGTTTTCTCACAGAACGAATTATTAAAACTTCCAAAAAATGTTTCAGTTTCTGATACAATTTCATTATAACGCGACAAATTCCTTTCTCTGGGACATTAATTTGAGACCTGCGAATAGGAGGTAGTCGTTGAAGGTCAAATCCAGAGAACACAGTAGATGGGGAACCAATTCAAAGTTTAATTCGTACAGTTTTGCCATTTTAACCATCAGCTTGTGAGACGATGTTTTGTCCAACTGAAAGAGTGGTTTTGTTTTTGGCATGTCGTACTGCTGATGATTTTTCCTTTTTCCGGGTAGTCGATGCATATTATACCATGAGAATCCCAAAAAACACTCGTCACAACCTTTCCGGTTGACTATTGTGTCTTTAGCCGCTTGCTTTCCACTCAGCTGACTGGCGATTTGATTCTGGAGTGTAATGGTGGATCCATGTTTCATCTATTGTCACATACTGATGCAAAAAATCCCGTTTATTCTGCTTAAACAGTTCCAAAAAGTGCTCTGAGTCACCGTCACGTTGGTTTTGTTTTACTGTTAGCAAAAACGACACCTATTTGGAGAACAGTTTTATCATGCTCAAATATTCGTGAAAACTATTGTACACATTGCCTTTTGTTATTTTCAGGATGTCAGCTACCTCCTGCAACTTCACTTTACGGCTGTCTAACACAATTTTTAGGATTTTTTTGATATTTTCTGTTATTGAGTTTTCTACGTCATCCGTGTCCATACAGCACTCTTTAAACTCAACAAAACACCGAAAAATGGTTGTTTTCAATGAAGCAGATTCCTTACAACAAAAATTGGCTAAGCTTGAACGGTAATTTTGTCCATTAAAAAGCAGTGCTTAATCAATACATGAAATTTGAATTTGTCGGTTGTGTTGAAAATGGAAACAAAATCAAAAGTAACGTCACTTCAATATCTCTATGAGTAATGGTTGAAATGACATGAAAATTTAATACGCATATGGATTTTTTATTCGTAGTATCATATGTGGCTTAATCGCGGGACTTTTTGACCGATGTGTTATTTATTTTAATTTTGATTAAACAAGCAGTCTCTGTAAAGTTTTTATTGGCGAACGTAATGCAAATTTGATTTGCAATAAATGAATGTCTGGTAATTACGACTGCTAATTTCATGAATCTTTTATACTTGTATTGTATATATTTTATGCATTTCGATTAAACTAAATGAATACCGTAATTGGATGATATTTTTCTGAATTTTGACGGTCTTTTAATTACTCTTTATTTTTATTTAAAAATTTTTTAACAATGTTAATGGAGTTATATGAAGTGGTAGTAGTAATCATTTCCACTATTCCGATAAATACACACGGGTGAAGAAGAAGATAAAAACCTTGATATAGTTTAAAAAGTCTGCATTCTATTAAAAAGTATTCCAAACGAAGGTATAATTTTTAAATCACGCAATTTGAATTCATTAAAATTAGCTCATTTTGTGTGAGATAGGATTATCTCTGAAATCTTAAAAAATAAATCTTATTTTTATTTCAGATTCGGATACTACGAAAAATGTATGTAAGTTTTATCTAAAATACTTTAATTATTATGCATTAGCCCAAAAGTTACAAGTTTGAAGTTATTATATACAGTACGCTAGATTTAAAGAGAACGGCAATGAAATTCAAAAGTGGATTTTCTCATTCTAATGACGCTTATAACTTTTGATTAATGCATGATTTGTAAAAAAAGATTGTGAATAAATTGTATTATTTTCCATACAGAATCCGTGTTTTAAAAAAAGGGAATTTCCATTTAAAATTTATTATTGAAAAACTAGAGAGAGAGAGAGAGAGAGAGGGGGAGAGAGGGGGAGAGAGCGGGAAGGAGAGGAGGCGGGAGGGGGAGAGTGG
>JABFOX010003525.1:0-10256 GCA_022817665.1 Axea sp. ZL-2020
ATAAATTAAGACTGATCAAGTTATGAATCTTTTTAGCAACAATGAGTTTAATACAGATATTTATAAAACAAAAATATTTCTTTCTACTTTTAGTTTTTTTTTGGATTATTGGATTAAAAATTGCACTAAGATGACATACCATTAGAATAAAGATATTTTTAATATAAAAATAACTAGTCTTTATCAGAATAGTATTTAAACTAAAACAGACTCTATTTTTCAGTTTATTTTAAAAACAATATTAATATTTAATGATAATCTAAAATAATTTTGTTATATAATGTAATATATCAAAATAATAAATTTTGTCATTTTAAGACTTGATAGTTGAAAGAAACTATTTCCTTTAATGTTCCAAAATATAGAATTGTATAAAAATAAGGAAGCATAATATTATTTTGTAATTGTAATTTAAATATTTTTTACATTTGTGTGATCAATACAAATATTTATAATGACATTGTAAGTTTAATTTTTCTTCATATGATCTTAACTTATCCAATTATTACATTATAAAATAACATTTGTAACAAATAGTGTATTTTATTAATCAAACATTTATATATTTATACAACCATTTTTAACAAATTAAAACTTATATTTTGTAATTTTATTTTAGTTTAATTTTGTATAAAAATGTTTTAATTTGAATATAATAACAGCTTTTTAATTATATATTTTAGTAAAATAAAGAGAAACATACATATATTGTAATATAACATTAAATTATAATGAATAATTAATGTATTTAGATTGTTCAACAAATATTAGGACATAATTATAATTATGTAAAAACAAAAGATTAGCAATTAATTAATATATTTTTTTATAGGCTATAAAATGGTCAAAAGAGGATGAGATACAAAAGCAACGTAACAGAAACCTTGATGAAATCTATGAAATACCTGAAGTAAATTATAATTCAATGCTTTATGTAACAGTAGCTTACTTATACAACCCTTATACAGTTATGAACTGTGTAGGATTCACCACAACGGTTTTCACAAATCTTCTATATTCTATTACACTTTACTCTATGATAAATTTAAACCTTTTATCTTCTTGTATTGCTATATCATTGCTAACTTTGCAAGAGTTTTATCCTATATCTCTCATGGTACCTGTTACTATTTACTACATTTCACAAAAAGAAAAGAACAAAAAAGTATTCCACATCATAGTGGCTATTACAACATTTATTACAACTTTATCCAGTTTATTTTTTGTTTGCTATTTCATTATGGGAAATTGGTCTTTCTTACGTAGTACCATTGGATTTATTCTAATGGTACCAGATCTACGACCAAATATTGGCATCTATTGGTACTTTTTTACTGAAATGTTCGAACACTTCAAATGGTTGTTTATAGCCTCTTTCCAGTTGAACGTAAGCGTGGTCTATGTAACACCTTTGGCTCTGAGATTTAGAGATGATCCGATGCTTTTATCTTTTGCATACTTGGCATTAATAGCTATTTTTAAGTCATATCCTTGTATCGGGGATGTTGGATTTTATATGTCATTATTACCAATGTGGAAACATCTTTTCAGACGTAAGTGCAATAATTTCTTTTTTAGAATTACAGATAATTAAAGAAAAAATTAACATAAAAATATAATTTTTTCTAGATATGCAGCAAGGTTTCATCGTAGGTTGCTTTATGCTTTTTTGTACGATATTTGCACCAACTGTCTGGCATCAGTGGATATATTCTCAATCAGCAAATGCTAATTTCTATTTTGGAGTGACCTTAGCGTTTGCTACTGCTCAGATCTTTTTGCTCACGGACATTCTTTTTGCAAGTGTAAAACGCGAATTTGCTATTCGTTATGGTGCGTGGAAAAAAAACAGCTCCAATAAGCTAGAACTTGAGTAAAACTAACGTCTTCTATATTATATATTCTCAGTTTTATGAGAATGTTTACTTATTAAAAACATCGTTTTTTTATTATGTATACAATTTTGTTTAATGTAATAAAAAATTAATGATTCCTAACAAGATGTAATTTGTAATTTGACACATAATATTAATAATAAAATTAAATTAAATAAATATGTTTAAAAATACGAGAATTAATTAGATTAAATAATTATATGAATTGTAATAAAAATATTTTAAAAAATTAATAATAAAACTGTGAAAAAAATGTTTAATACACAATTGTTTTTAATTCATAAATTTGTGTAAATAATATATACATCTCCATAAAATATTCTAAAAATCTATATATTTGTATATTTTTATAATATACAATTTTTATATGTAAGTCGTACACAATTGTAGATCATATACACTTATGAAATTTTAGTTATTATAGTTGTATTATATAAATTAGAAATGAAAAAACCATGGATAATGAATGATCATTTATCAAAAACATATATAAAAAGATCATTTAGAACAGTGTCTATTAATGCGTAAGTGCAACCCATAAGATATTTGGCATTAATTCGTGATTATTAATGAGACGAATTCACTTTTACGTTTTTAAAAAGAAATATCAATCAAAATAATAGATAGGAGCTTATGGAAGTTCATTAAAAAAGACCAAGTTTATTTTATTGGTTGGGAAAGTGAACCTAGTGTTTTGAAGATTCTTCAGGAATCATCAATGCTAATTGTTTATAGAAGGGATAAATAATTTGAAGAGAATACTGTGAAAATTTCATTCACTCTTCAGAATAAATGAAAAGTTGCAAAATGAATAACTAAGTAGACACACAATAAAGTCATCTTTCTTTGACATTTAAATTCATACATTTTCCGTCGCATAAATATCGGTAATTAATATCCTTATTTAACATGCTATGTTTTTTAATTAAATTATTAAAAATATTATATTTGTTTTTTTATGGATAATTTAAAAATATGAAATTTTAGTTAGATATAAAAATTTGTTTTAATTAAATACTAATAATTACTTAGTGTAACTTAGTTTTAATTTTTTAAATAATCAATATATTAAATAAAAATATGAATATATTTAATAAAACCTTTATTTTATAATAAATATTACAAATATACATTTAATTTTATTGTAATTTCATAATTACAAGGGATAATTAAGAACTACGTCTTGTCGAGCCAACTCAAGCAACATAGGATCATCGAAGAATTTATTTATAGATACATCTTCTGTGAGACCTTTTCTTCGTCTTGTTTTCAACATGAATTCTCTAGCTAAATGAGTGGCTGGTTGAGGTTCCAATGGTCTAATGGTGATGCTTTTGTCAAGAGGATCTCCTGGTACAATTTGCCAGTGATGGAAAACGGACATTCCGAAGGCTTGACCTTGCGTATGTGTTCTTAAATCCGTTTCGAAACCAAAACTATCAATGGCTGGAATAAAAGCTTTAATCGTATAAAGGGGGCTTCCTGGGACCGGAGAATCCTGCGTTACATGACCACGTCTCTTTGCTAAAACCGTGTAAACGGCAGAAACGCTGTCTGGGGGTGCTAATACTTCGACGAATAAATAAGGTTCCATTAAACGAGGAGTTGCCATCAAAAAGGCAGAATATGCTACACGACGAGCCGTTGGAATGATTTGACCACCTATAAAATTATTTGTTAATTTGGTATTAAAAATATTAATTAAGAATTGTTTTTCATGATAAGAATAATTAATTTTACTATAAATTGTACTATTAAATATCGAAGTTTAATAAAAAAAGTATTATGAATGTATGAACTATATATAATCTACTTTTTTAATATATTATATTATATGAAAAATTTATTACCAAAAATATTATTTTACATATAAATTATACTAATATTTCTCTCTAAAGTTTATTAGATTTCAATAAAAAATAACTTTTAATTTTTCAGAATATATATTTAGATTTATTATATATTTTTTTCTGTAAATATAAAATTAACCGAAATTCCTTGTTTTCTTAATGTTTGGGCTTTACTTACCACCTCTATGAAGAGGTTCTTGTGCGATAACTGCATCAAGAATTTTAAATTTTACGTTTCTAATTGGTTCTTCGCAAAGGGGACCCTCCCGTGTTCCCCATTGGAAACCTTGAACAATGTGATCTTTAGCACTGTTAAGTAATGTTTTATCAACTTCTGAAGGTAAAGTATCATCTACGAGAATGTTAGGACCCGTTGCGTCTGGTCCAAAAGCCCAAATACTTCGTGCAGCCAGTAAATCCCACTCATATTTTGTTTCAAAAAATTCTCCTAGTTTTTTTCTACAAAACGTAATGAAATAAATAAACTAGTTTGAAATGAAATTTATTGTTTATACTTTTTGTATTTACTCGTATTTAAATTATCCTTATAACTTTAAATTCAAGTAAAATAAAATTGTATATTAAAAAAAAACAAAAAAAAACAAATTGATTAAATTTTAAATAATGTATAAATACTTGCAACCTTGTTTAATATTTTTAACATAATTAGAAATAATAATTTATAAGTAATTATAAAATATATGAGAAATACGTAAATGATATAACTGAAAATCATAATGAAAGAAATTTTTTGAAAAAATAAAAATAATATCTTGAAACCTGACTAACGTACTTATTCCAAGTAATTTTCACATGTTCTGCTTCAATATCCTCTGCTAATCCTCTTTCCAAAGGTTCAGCAATCATTGTCAGTTTATTCTTTTTATTCGGTGTTTCTGCGAAACATTTAAGTGAACTTGTTTCTACGACAGTTTCTGCAAAAGCGACTACAGGGTCCGCGACTTTAATATCAATTTCTGAGTACATCTTTCTTAAATCGTGCATGACACAGTCAAGGTAAAGTTCTCCAGTTCCGAGGACTACATGTTCTCCACTCTCCTCGACTCGCGTTGTCAAAAGGGGATAACTTTTGTTAACCTTTCTGAGCCCATCCAACATCTTCGGTAACTCTGAAGGATTGACGGGTTCAACGGCAATTTTAATTACACTTTGCGTGTTGAATTTTAAGGGTCGAAAAATGTGAAGGTCTTCTGTGTTACTGAGATCAGTAATGGTACTGGTTTTGACTATGGGTCTATCAATGCCTTCAATGAGGACCCAATTTCCAGCAGGAACTCGATTAATTTCGATTGAATATCTGGCTTCACTGATCCACAGCCTACCAACCGTCATAATTCTGGAGTCTTCTTCATCTGCACATGAATAAGCTTCTCCTAATACGCGCACACTTTTCCCTGCTTCCAAAGTTCCAGACATAACACGTCCAAGGACAACGAAAAGTGTGCAATCTTCAGTGGGATACATTTTTGCACTGTGAATCATTAGTCTTCCCTAAACGATTTTATTGAAATGATTAATTCAACTTTCTAGATTTAATTAATAAGTTTATTTTTAAATATGTTATTATAATACAAAGAATAGGTAGAAATGTAATAGTATAAAATAGTTTCTAATAACTAATAAATAAGTGAGAGAAATGCTTATGTAAATAATGCAACAGATTTTTTAAAATTATTTTAATTGAAATTAAGTATAAATTGATACGTATTTTATTGGTTTTATTTCGCGTTGAAAGTTATTTGAGTGTGTATAAATGATTTTTTATTTTGTATTTATATATTTATTATTTATTATTTATTATTTATTATTATTTATTATTATTTATTATTATACTTACATCTGGATTACAATTAATCATATCTTGAGCTAAATCTGAATCTGTAGAACCTGTATAAATGTGTTGTATTTTTGTTTCTGCATGTGCTTGTGGACTGGGAATATGTTCCACACACATGTCTACCAAACCACTCATGTCTTTTAAAAACCTGGTACAAACTAAACGCAACAATGGTCTGATATTCATTTTCATCTCTTCAGAGGTTAATCTGATGCCCAATTCATCAAGAACTACAATAATACAAAAAGTCATTAATATATAATAGATATTTATAACAGTACAAGAATTAGTTATTTATAATACAAAAAAATGTTATTTATAATAGGATGTATAGAACAGATCTATTTTACATATATTATTTTCAAAAGAAAGTTATATTATGTTGTAATTTCATCATATTGTAATTAATATCACATAAAATAATGTATTACATTTTGGAAAAATACAATTTTATCTATTTTATAATTTCTATGTGATTCATTTTTAATAGCAATCTGATTTATTTTTGTTTACTAAAACAATTATTATCTACCTTCAGGCAATGTAGTATCAACATCTCCTACAACTTGTGCAAAAATCTTATATAGAGGTTCCAAAATGAACTCAATAAAGCTCCGCTGTGCGGTATTGTGTGGTGGCTTCTTTGTAAATTTTCTCACTTTGTTGTTAAAGTAAACATCTCCCCAAAGCTTCTTTGAAAATTCTGTCATGTTTAAATCAGGACAATCCCTTTCATACAAAGCTGCAAAAGATTTCAATGTAAAACATACATTATATTCAGAACTCGCAAAACACACATTGCCAAGTGCCGGAGACACGGAAATAGGATTGTCCGAGTCAGAATAGTGTGCAATAAGTCCATTGACTTCGTCAATTATGTGTCGCAATTTATAATATGCATCTAAAGGTGGTAGTTTCAATTCTAATATCAGACGATCAATTTTGTTGATGCACACAGTCAATGCAAGTTTCTCCTGAATAGCGTGTTTCAATAATCTTTCAGTATTTAACATTACTCCTTCTGCGGCATCTATCATTAATATAGCACCATCTGATAGACGAATTGCTGCAGTAACTTCATCAGAAAAGTTAACATGACCTGGAGTATCAAAGATATTTATCAAATAAGATTTTGACTTCACATCTTGTAAAAGTAGAGTTACTGGGGTTGCTTTTATAGATACTCCACGTTGTTGTTCGGTGAACAAAGTGTCCGTGTACCTTTAAAATACAGAAAGAAATTGAAATATTTTTATTCAGTTTGTGTCATTTAATTTATGGTAAAGGTTTAGTTGAAAAACAGTCAACTTCAAATTTGCAATATTAAGTATTCACTACAGTTTAATATTAGTGACAAATTTTAAAGATTATTTTCTTATTTTGAAATTATTTATTATTGGGTAAATATGAAAATAATTTAAATTGAAATTGAAAACCAGAAATAAATTGTTTTTTGTTAATTCAATACCTTTTTCAATATTTTTTAAATACCTTAAAGGTTTTTCATCTGTAATAGAATGCATAAAAGGATGAGTTTGTCTTATTAGACAATCCACAAGAGTGGTTTTTCCATGATGTAAATGTCCCAGTAAGACAACATTGCGAATAAGATGAGGCGCATCCATCATATCTGCCAGAAATTCTATGTGGTAAGTTGTTTCTGGAAGCTGCTGCTGCTTGACTTGAAATTTACTTTTCTTTGTTGGAGCGATCAAAGGTTTATCTAAAGGTTGTGCATCTTCCTCTTGTACCATTATTTCTACCTAAATGTGTAGCAAAATATTTATTTTTTAGCATTTTGTTTTAAATTGTACTATAATTAAAGATATAGTTATATATTAAAATTATTTAATTATGTTTACCTCTGGTCCATATATTTCTAAGGCACTAGGGTAGTATCTTTTATCTTCATGCAAAACTACTGCCATGGGACCTTGCTCAGTTTGGTCTCTATTTTCATCTTTATCTTCTTCCATTTCTTCATCAGATCGTTCTCGATCTTCAGCATCATCACCGGCATTTCTATAGTCATTTTCTTCTTCAGAATCAGAGGCTAAGTCTGGTCCAATATAATTACCAAATTCATCATAAAGATCAATATCCATTTTGAATGTTTACTAAAACTGAATAAAGTATTAAATACATAATTGCTATGTGTGTTACAATGTTATATTACCATATATTTCAACTTTATATTCTTCATGTATATTTATGAAAACATATTTCAATAGAAAATAAAAGTAGTCTGAATAAATTTTAAATGCATAAATTATAAAAAGGAAACAATGTTCTTATAATTTATAAACAAATGAAAAGACAACAGGATTATCCATTTTTATCATTTATCAATGTCTAATGAATTGAATTTTTATATGAAAACTATATAATTGACTGAAACATTTGAATTTAGTTGACTTTAGCTCTGTTTTTATCAGCTGTAATAATTTAGTCAATATCACTGTCATTGATCATAATATAAATATTATTTTAAGTGAATTTGATATATATGTTATATACAGAAGTTTTTATTAACTTAAAATTAACAGAAAATCAAAATTAGATGAAATTCCTTACTTTTTTTGTAAAAGTTAATATTACATAAAAATAATAAATTCTCATATACAAGCAACACAATTACTAAGTAATCATTTGGTATTTTTGGAACTATGCATCAATATTTTGAAAAGTTATCTTTCTGACAGAATTCAATAATTTAAATTATTGAATTTATTGTGAAATTGAATATATTTCAAATAATACAGTTTTGTGTTCTAGAATTTCTTACAGATCTCACCAAGGTCTGTATTTCTTTAAAAAATTTAATGATGATATTTTAAATAGCTTATTAATTAGAAATATTGTATTTTTAATAATAACACTGATATAATAATAAATAACTTAATACATAGATTAGGTTTTGTTAGAAGAACTTCTAAAGATATTTAGTCCATTAATATATTTCAATTTTCATATCTCCTTATGATATGATCTGTACTTTTATTTGCATCATGTATTTGGTTTCCACACTTTCTTTAAAAATATAAAAAATTAGAAAATGTTTAAAATAATTTTTGTAGAATCATAACTTGCAAATTAAACATATCAGACTTACTTTTACATTAAAAAGTACATGCAAATTTATATTTTACAAATGTTTAGTTAAACCAAACATAACCTCTATCTGAAATTTCAATTTCAATTATTATATTAAAAATTACGTACTATTATACGTCGGTAAATTATAAAAGAACTTCATTGATTAATTGTGTAAATATTTAAATGAATAACCAACATAAAATTACCTTTTTCTATTATTGAATAAAAAATATATAAATTATCAATTCATACACGCTTCAAAAAATGACACTGTTAACTTTAACTAGATATATTAGAAACAAAAGTTCCTATCAGTGATGCAAAGTTTTTCTTTCGGAGGGATTGTCGGTATTTCGTCCCACGATACGAAGGACCCCTACTGGTCGAAAAAATCAACATTTACCTTGAACGGCTGATAAGTGTAGAACTGTTTTATTGTGATTACCGCATCAACGCTACATATTTCAAAATAAACAGTTTATTTATAAATACGTGAAGTTTTACGTCTTTGTTTTTCAACGTTCTCTTTTGATTGATGTTTTTAGGTTCCACGAGAAAAAGAGTAATTTTGATAGAGAAATGTTGATCGAAATTATTTACGTATTTTACAATGTTATATATATATATATATATATAATGAATTTGTTATGTATTATGGAATAAAAGTACAACGATTTTATACATCAAAATCATGTATTATATTTGTTTTAAAAGAAAATAATTAAATAAATATATTGTAAAGGATTTTTGGAAAAAAATAACCACCACGTTTTGCAAAGACAGCATAGCTCAAATGCTAGCGTTTTAACCTAGTATATTGAAAATCGAGGGATTATTTCTTAGGTTTTGTAATGAAAATTATAATAAATGGAAGTTTTGTTTAATGTTAAGTTACAAAATGTAATGTTTTAATTAATTATTGTAAAAAATATTATGTCGAGAAAAATGTTGAAAATAAATGTATTATTTACGTAACTTACAACATAAAATTACAATTATTACACAAAATTTATTAACATTTACATAAAATTATATATCGAATAAATGCAGTCTGTGTTATAACATGTTTTACAAAATATTAATTTACAAATTAATAACATTATAATAATAAATGAATCGGGACTTAAAAGTTACACATATTGAACATACATTGACAGATTTTGCAATTTCAGTATAAGTATGGTCCAGTATTTCATTTGATTCAAATTAATTTTAATTTTTAATTTGACTTAATTTGATTTAATTTATTTATTTTTGTTATCTAAAATTAGTAACATTTTTTTCATTTTAATTAATAAATATATTTTATATTTCGGTATTGTAAATTTTTAAAAAATATTCCATTTCAAATAATTTTAATTTTATCAAAATATGCATTTTTAACTAATTTAAATATGACTTGTTTAATAAATAATTTTATGTGTTACATAATAAATAATATTAATTGGCTTATTTAATTAAATACGCTTTATTTATTAAATATTACATATATTATTTATTAAACAGGTCACATTTAAACTAATTATAAATATATATTTTGACAAAATTAAAATTATT
>JABFOX010003526.1:0-10256 GCA_022817665.1 Axea sp. ZL-2020
TAATAAATAAAATGATTATATTGTTAAATTCGAACGAGCTGAAGAGGAATCGAGGTTCCGAAGATTTTACGACGCTGAAAGATTATTCATTGTTATAACGAAATGCACAAACATCCAATTCACGGTCTCATCCGAACAATTATCGCCAATGTATATGTCAACTATTTTTTTAGCCAATCTACATGTCACTCACGTGCATCTCTCGCTTGTTGTGTAACACAACCATTCTCTTAACGATCATTCTTACACCTCTGCTAACGTCAATTCTTCTCGTTTACTCGGTCTGTTACGCTAAAGTGGTCTTTTTGCTGAGACAAAAATGTTGGACGGGGTATTTGTCACTCGCGTCTTGACAGACGCGTGTGATTATTTTTGACAGGAAGGATCCGCGTTAAACAATAAAACGATGAATTCGCAGGTCACTTCTCCCACTTGCTCTCGTACAAGACTAAATTTTGCGTATGTTGGTACATGAAACTAGACGAATGCTTTGTCGACTATAATCGGTGCGATTGAGTACCGCAAAAATGCTCGAATGGCGCGCATTTATTTGTTAATTAGAATCAACAGCTTTTCAACTGTTATAAAAATATGTCAAAAATAACGTCACGGTGCAAGGAGAAGGACTGGAATGTCATTGAGGAACACCATTGAATCGACAAAACTTGTTAAAGCATCGTTGTACGTTGTTGAATACGTATAACTGAATTAACTATGAAAATAAATAGATCGTGGAAATGTTGATATGACGATGATTCAATATTGATTCTGTGTTGAATGGTCATGAAATGTTTAAAAAGCGATATATCAGTTGTAACGATGCTGGAGTAAAAGTAGAAAGCCATGGAATATAGAAACGATTGGTTAATTGACTTATGTTTACATTTCTTTTATGAACAAAAATAAAATAGACATTCATATTACTCACGCGTAATATTTTTCGTACTATTCATAAATTACTTTCATTATGAGGGCCTAATAATACGATTATTTTATAAGGATAAATTTTGAAGTTGGAAATATTTAAATTCGGGTACATCAAAGAAGCGAACATATTTTTTTACTCACTAAAAACATTGTACATTTTGTTTGATATTTTTATTGAAAGAGAATTTTTTTACGTAAAAATTCTTCAAATTGGCAGTTGTTAAAGAAATTGTATTATTAAATCAATTTGAAAACTAGTGACAAATAAATACCAAACATAAAAATAATAAATTTAATGGATATTTAAATATTTTAATTATTATCTTTACGTTGTTTATTTTACATGTTCAAAAGAACTGATGTTTAATGAAGGAAATTATTTTCCTTTGAATATTATAAATTCAGTTTTGTCATTTACAGATGAACACGAAATGTATAAGTTTATGGAATGTAGTTTTTCCTCATTCAAAATGTATCAAATGAAATTTGTATATATAAATTCAGCTTTATTTTCATTATATGTACATTTCTTACAATTTTTTATGTTTTCGTTAATGCATTTTATTTGCTTGTTTGATTGTTAATGCATTATATAAATAGTCATTATATTGGTGCACAATTAATTTTTAAATTTTCACTGTTTCAGTAATATAATGTTTTTGTATTTAGCAAATTGCTATTTCAATAATAATTTATTGTCTTCTGTATGAATTTGCAATTTCTATTGAAATTTTATTAGCCTAATAATTAAAATTGTAAATACAATAATGAGATTCTGTTGTTTTAATATTATGTTCGGTGTGTTGATACAATGATATTTTTCCCCTATATATTTGTAATTTCAAATCTAGTTAAAGTTTTATGCAATCTTATTTTAATAGTGTTAATGTCTGATTTAAAATTAGTAAAAAATTGGTTTAAGCGGTGATTTAGAATTCAAATTGGAAATAATGTAAACATAATGTTATATATGAATATATATTAAAAAAAAAAAAAACAACTAAATAATATGAAAATATTCATGCAATAGGTTTATAATAACAAATATAAAAGGGCATTAAAATGTTTAATTCTGGGTGATGTTTGTAATTATAACGGAAAACGTGTAGTTTTCTGTTCCATTACATTGCTTGCAATTGCAAATCTTGATGTTCATATTTTTTACAGAGATATTAAAAAGTCACAAAGATTAAGAATCTGTTGTGCGATAGTAATGGTGTAAAAAATGTTGTCTACATATATTACATAAATTTTTCCGAAGAAGATAATGATGAACAATAGTTTCAAAGAAAAAATTGTTTAAAAAGTTGCATATTGAAAATTAAAAAAATTTGTACGTATGATGATATTATGTCATAACATATATTTATAAACAATAAAATGATACTTTCGTACAATAACGATTGCATTAGTTTTGCGTTTTCAGAACAAACTTCTAAAAACAATTGGTCTGAACAGTGAAATAAAATGTGAATATAAAAATAAAGTCAAGATAAAATTTTTGTTTGATATTTCAAGTATACAGCTGTGTAAGAATAGCTTTCTAAAATAACCAAAAGATTTTTGTATCAATAATATAAATGTTGGATATCGCTTAAAGTACGTTATATAAAATTCAACTTAAAACGAACATGAAACAAAATTATGTTACAAGCTTGTGTATGTTTGTATGTATAACATACCAACTTTATATAGAAACTGAATAGTATTGTCAAATATTTAAAACTAATTGTCCAAAAATGAAATAAGTTAATGTATTTTCACAAACTTTAATAATCAAAAGAAGAGGATTAATCGAACTCTAATTTTGCTCAAATTATTGTCTTGTCATATTTTTTTCAGTCGATAAATTGTTGTCAAATTTCAAAAATTAAATAAACAAATCAAATTTATTTTATCCACAGTTTTCAAAATAATGATTCAATTATTTTACTTGTATTAAACTTTCAACTTTATGTATTAAAAAATCAAAGATTACGGCTGAGGCTTCTTTTTTTTTGGATTTAAGTAGACACGGAGTTTAATACTTAATTAATTGTTCTAAAAATATTAATTCAAAAACGAATTATGAACTAAAAAAAAATTTAATTTAAGGTGTCAATGAAGAAAATAAATTGAACCTGCAATTATATGATATTCATTTTAAAATAGTGGCAATAACAATTATGCAAGTTGAATGTTAAATATTAAATTACCCAAAAAAGGGTTATATAGACATAAATAAAAAGAAACAAATTTTAAGTAAAAATGATGAAATACAGACTTCTTTGAGATTTAGACTTTACTTTTGAAAATTAATATTTTCAATAAAAAAAAAATTTTTACTTTCATTATGTTTTAAAAATTTAGTTAAATTTCACTGAATTATGACATACATTTTATTAAATTTCGAACTTATCGTATCTTTGCGAAGTACAAGTTTCGGAAATACGACATCTTTTCATACGTAACTGTTCGTAATATATTCGCAAAATTTCTGAACATTAATGTTATTAGCGTCATTTCTAATAAAGTCAAAAGCAAAAGAATTAGCTGAGACTTCAGCTGTTAAAAATAATATTCCACAGAAATAATTTTGATATTCATTAATTTCTGAATTAATATTCTTATATTCTATACTCAATTCAAGTTTTTGTTTTTTCTATCTGCTAATTTTATCCAACATGAAAATTATAACTTTAAATTTTAACACGAACCATTAGTCATTCACTTAAGAATGCTTTATGTATTCCTAACTCAAAACCAGTTATAACTGTGATTATATATACATTTTTAAATATTTTTATTATTATATATTATTATATTATGACTAAATATTGAAATTATACGTAATTCATAAAATTATCATTGTATCGCAACTTATGAATATAAGTTGATGAACTGCTGAAATGCTTTTCAAATCAAAAATACTAATATTGTTTTGAATATCATTTATCAAAACAAATTCCTCGTATCTGTTAATTAAAATTATTATCAAAAATATTTCAATTTGCTTTTCATTTTTACATTGAATTCTGTTAACAAATATGTTCAATAAGCTTATTATAATTAAAGCACATTAAACAATTACTCATTAATCTGGTTAATTAACCTATTTAAATATTAATTTATCATCAAAATATAACAAAAATAATTACTTTTTAAGGCGTTAAATTGAATTTTCAAATAAAATGCATGATAAAATATATATAGTGTTGAGTAATCGCACATTTAAAATCTTTGAAGAAATTAACGCTGCCTATTTTTAAAAATCTCAGTTTCTTAGGAGTTCTTATGACTTAAATTTTGTTGTATAAATTTTATGATTCGGACGTAATAGACATATGAGGATTTTTGTATCATATCACGCAATTATAAGAGCATTCATTTTTTCATATAAAAAGTCATTAAAATATATTTTAATAAATAAAAATAAATATCTTTATATTTTAACTTTAATAAATAAAAAATTTATCAAAGTTTGAATCCGAATGTTTCGTATTAATCTAAAGACAAAAGTATAACGCACTGCATTAACGTGAATTTTTGATAGAAATACAAAATATAAACTTTTAAATTCTACTATATGTACGTCTAATGTATTTTATTGTATAATATTATATCATATAATATTATAATGTAAAAAATATATGTAATTAATAATATATTATACATATATTTATTATATTTATATTATTGCTATAATATTATTGTATTATAATTGTACAAAATCACAAATTATAAATATTAATGAAATAGCATCATTTTAATTTTTCATTGTCTCGGTTAATGTTAATGTGTTTCTAGAAACTAACATTTCCACATCACAAAGCCCGGATCAAAAGTAATAATTTTAATGTCCAATGCCTCAAAAAATAATAAGTTTCAATAAATTTACAAAGTGAATCCACAAACGTTAATTTCAAATATAATAATAAGTTTTACATAAATAATTTACTACTTCTTGTGAACAAAAGTATTTTTTTACCTAAAAAAAAAGCTTGAGTCACTTGAATTTAATAAAAATGTTGTTTGTATCAATTTTTCCATTATTTGCATGAAGTTTTACTGTTTTTCAGTAAATATATGAAAATTTTTTTAAATATTCTGTTTTTATTGATTGATATTCAATGAAGTCATTTTCACTTTAGTTATATTTATATTTATATATAAGACTTTTTTACTTTTTTTAAAATGTTGAAATATAATGAATCGAAAACGTTCATATAGTACTAATAATTGATCGGTATGTGTTCTTCACTAATTTGCGGCCTTTTCTATACGTAGGAGGTAACTGATTGTCGCGAGAGATACTGCATTAATCCTGGTAGAGTAAGCTAGTGCACAGAGATTTGTTCAAAGTAAGAATGATCTAAAATAATGTTACATTTACGAATATTCTTATATTTTACAGTGCAACAAGTTTTAATTATTTAAAAATACTGATATATGCTTATAATATGACCCATTATAAACTCAAAAACATATTGAATCGATCAATCCATTTTAATGTGACGCACTTGATCAGGATCTTATACATGTCAAGTAATTTGCAACGTTTTTTTATTCGTCTTGAATTCAATATTCCGTTTTAATATAAAATACATTCTTAATATGTGTATATTAAGTACATATAAATTAGAAGCACAACATGATGTTCAGCAACTAATTTGGAAACGAAACAAAAGAATCGCAAGATAATATTGTTGAGTCGTTTAAATGATGGAGTCAAGAAAAACAGAGTATATAGCGAAAAACAAGTAGTTTCACCAAGACAATGTACGGGCACACAAATCCATGAACGTGGTTTCAGAATTGAATGGATGGAAATATAAATTATTTACGAAAATATTTGCACTGAATAACAGAGTCGAATGTGAAAATGGTGTACACTTTGTAACCTTTGACAAATCGATTATACGAATGTTATTCAAATTAATAATAATCATGAGTTATTTTAGTCGGTATTAAACAACTTTCTTATGCACAAATAAGGTTTATTGCATTTTAAAAATACAAACAGACACAGAGAAATCCCAGTAAGAGAAAATCAATACAAATAAAAGCAATGCAGCTTTTAAAAAAATTGACTAACAAATAGAATTTATAAAACTTTGTTGACCTTCTACAAATTTAATAGAATTGCATTTATTGTAATTAATTATTTCACATTGTACAAAATTGAATTATATTGTGCATTTGCACAAAAATATTTACACTGTATTAAACGTCGTTTTATTAACTGGTTTCTATTGTAAATTTACATAAAATATAGTTAGCATGTTACTTCAAATTTTCAGTAAAAATCAATTTATTACGGTAAATGGTAATGCAATTTTACAAAATTTTTGAAGAGTCAATGAAGTTCAGTATATTCTCAATTCATAATCACGTTTGTATATTATAATATGGCCAAATTTACAATTACAAGTGTTTTCCTTCTATTGATTTTCTTTCACTGTGACTTTATTGCTCAACTTTTTAAAACATTTAAAAACGCTTATGCGTCTGTTTTACAAATTGTGAGCAAATGCTTAATAGCCATAAAAGAAATATTTTATTTATAATTATGAATGCATCACATATGATTGGTACTTTTCATAGTAAACATCTTCCCATCCTATTTCATGTCACATCCTCTCTGCTGTGGTTACTAATTTATGAGCGTCAGTGTTACTAATACATCACATAAGATTCTATATTACCTACTCATTCCCTAAATCACTTTGAAAGCAGTTTGTTCCAAATTGATGTGGACTGGTAAACGTCAATAACAGTAAAAGATCCAGTAACTAGAGATTCTTTATTGTTAAGAGGCAGTCATCTGTTATGAATATATCCGACATTTTATTTCTGCAATGTATCTGTCACATAATTTGTATTTCTCGTTTAATGTTATGTTTTCTGAGTACAATGTATTTCATCTTAATCCAGCAATATCGTCGTTACGACCATACATCCTGGGTCATGCATAAAAATCGCATCATGTCGTGACAGGATGCTGCTCTATTAGTTTTTGGATTTTGGTCATGTATTATAAATAAAAATTACTCAAACTTATGTAAACCAATAACTGAATTTTAAATCAATTTATATAAGTTATACGTCGTTACATTCCTATATCACACAACATTAATATTATACAGTGCATAATGATATTTAATTATTTGAAAACTAATAAAATTAACTAGCAAATTAGTAAAAGCAACAACTGGGATAACGAGAAAACACCGTATCATTTGTTTATTAAATATCCAGTCTTAACTCAAACCAGGATTTTATGACTCGTGTATGCGACATTAAGCTCATAGGAATTTATAAATAAGTGGCTTTAAGGGATGTTTTACAATGATCCTTGACCAAGTGCCCTGAACATTTCTGATCCACCTTACCTTATTAATAATAATAATAAATAATAAGCAATAATACAGTATCATGACCATACATTTCATGTAATTTTAGTCGTGGATTTTGTTAAAAGAACAAAATATATATAAAAGTGTCAATTTTTCAATATTTGTGAAATTCAATTTCGATTGAAATACTTATCATTCGTGTGTTTGTTTTCCAATATTAATATTTAACTTATTTGGTAATAAAATCAAATGAAAAAGATAATGAAAGTTGGTTTATATAATTTTCTAAATTTCAAAAATTATTAAATTAAAATAATATTTGTAGTTATTATTAATGGTGAACTTCACGAAAAATGTCACTATTTATGTATACACCAATAGAGTTTCATAATAATATTTATATTACCCAATTTTTCAAAAGTTCACGACAGCTTATGAGACTATAAATTACTAATATTTCAAATCAGTCTTCGTTGTAAAGTATGCAATAAAGAATTCTCTTACGCACTTCTTATATTTAATACACATTTCAATGCAGACTTATAAATGAAAATAGTAACTAATAAAAATATAATTATTTTTTCTAATTACGTAATAAAGTGTGAGAATGTAGAAAAGTATGAAAATTTATTTTCAAATGCATTCTCATATACTCCCGAAAAATCATCATACGTCGCTTACATGACGCAAGTTAATATTTGAAATTTAGTAGATTTAACAAAACCAATACTGCAAAAAGAAAGTATTTTTAAATAAAACACTTCCTACTTCAATATTAGTCAGCATTTTACCATTTTAAGTTATATAGAAAACACAATATGTTCTTTGTTGTAAAATATTTACATTTAAGTAAAATAAATATTATATATAAATATAATATTAAAACACACAAAAGTGTATTTTATACAAAAATTTATGGGGCATGCTTAAAGGTTTTAATTTTAAAAAATTGAAGACATTTGTTTATACAGATAACTGTCGGAAATATATTAAAGTGAATTAAAAATTTAATACACTCTGCTTTCGTTTCATAACTAAAACAAATTAAATTATATTCCCTTTGCTATTTTATCTTGAATTAAATATTATACTATTAAATAAGATGAATAAATAACAGAATTCATTGTATTCTTCACAACATATTAAATGTTGAATTAAAAAAAAATGATTTAATACAATATAGTATTATTGTATATGTATATTTAATACATATGCATGAACTAAATGCAATACCCACACAGATAAAACTATATCTGTGAAATATACAACTTATTATCGATTTCATATATTTATGGTATAAATTATACATAAAAATACTTTTTGAAATATACGTTACACATGTGTGTAAAATATACAGTAATTATATAATTTATTACCATAAATACAACTTATATATATAATTAATAAATGGAATTAATTTTCAAATAATTTAACACATCCAAATTTATTTAAACTGCTTAAAAAATACACGTTATTACGAAAAACCGGTTACTTAATGCATAAGAAATGTACAAAGACTGAACAAGCAATTGAAGAAATATTTAGAATTTAAAACATATGTGTGTTTTGCCAACAATAGATAATAATGCTTCATCAATTTTCTTTTAATAAAATGACTGATAAAAATAGGAGATTTCCTAAATTCATTAACAATCTATAAACAATCTAGGCATATTTGTCAGAGATATTCAAAACTATTCATATTTATGTTTACCACTATCGTTATGATTACCCCATTTTGATAAGAATAGAATTGAAAAATTATGGAACAGTACAGACATATTTCATTTAGTTACCATCGCAGTTTTACTAATCATAATTAGAGACTGTCACTTACATTTACATTTGAAACTGAAGCTAATATTGAACTGACAGCGCCCTCTAGTCATTTGTACTATTTGGTACGATAGAACTGATAGAGTTCTATTCGCATTTCTTTTTAATATTCCAAGTTAGAAAAAAACATGAGAAGAAGCAACTCCTTCAGTTTTATCGAAGCAACGCTATACTCGTATTTTCCGAACGCATCGTGAGACGATACGACAAAGCGCGATGCGTGGACTCTTGCGTCGAACAAGGACGCCGCCACAGTAAGATGACACATATTCGAGTTGGGATTAGGCGTAGTGCATCGTGGCCTAGTCGATCGAGGACGTGTCCGTGCGACTGTTTGGTTTGTTGGTCGCGCGTGGCTGACGTCCGCTGACTCCGTGGAACAGACAAATCGGAGCAAACAGAACGTCAGTGTAATCGTGTGCATTTGGGCCGCATCGATTGATAAAATGGTTGTCAGTCGGCCTTGCCGCTGATGGTGATGTGTACTTTGTACGTGCGAACCGTAACGACAGCTGATCACAGGCGTCGAAAACGTGTCTAAACAGAAAAAGGTGTCGAAAAAAAATGAGTGACGTAAAAGCGCAATTCGGCACCCACGAGAAGAAGGGCTGGCTCTTCAAATGGACCAACTATCTCAAAGGTTATCAGAAACGGTGGTTCGTCCTGTCGAATGGCTGCCTGTCGTACTACAGGTACGTTTGCTCGACGCCTCGGATCTACCCTTGGATCGGAAAGTTTACGACGAGCTGTCTTACGGACGAGCACAAATTTATTACGAGCATATTTTTGCGCAATACTTTCCTGGTTGACTTGCAAGGAAATCGGACTCTCTTTTTGCATAACCGAGGAACAGGACTGTTGCTAAATTCATTTGGTTATAATCGATCTCGGATCTATTCCAGATAACAAAACATGTGCACACAGCTTTTAGCATAATTCGACTGTTGGTCGAAATTGGAATACTATATTCTTACAAATGACATCAATTTTTGGGAATGTTGGTTTATTTTATTTTTTATTTTTAGCTTTTTCGTTTGTTTATTGAAGGAAATCTTGGCAGAATTATGGCACGGGCGTTTGATTGACAAATTGTAGTTTAGAACAATTGTTGCGATAAACACGTTTATTCTTGTCATTGTTGTAAAGATATGTTCAATT
>JABFOX010003527.1:0-10256 GCA_022817665.1 Axea sp. ZL-2020
AATATTGTTCGTGTAAATGTAATTTGTAAATGAAATTATAAATATTTAACAAATTTTTAAGAGGTAAATAACAGTAATTTTAAAATTTGTATAAATGATATATGCATTCATTAAAAAATGTGTACCTTTTAATTCATATAAAATATAATTTTGCAAATATTTCAAATAATATAGTACAATCAAACATAGCAGGAATGGACAGATTAAATAATGATTTAAATTAAATACTAGACTTACGTAATGTCTCCAAATTTAAGTTTGGTTTGTACAAGGGCGCAGCTTTTGTAATCACTAGTAGTAACAGCTGTTCTACGTCTACCAGAATATTGTGGTTTGTCTCCGCCATCATTGCCATGAAGACCCGAAATAGATCCAGTTCCAGTGAGGCCCGCACCCACACGCACCAACGGGCTACTGCCACGTCGACGCGTAGGAAAGTGCCGGCCTCCCGCACCACCCAACATCCTGAAACAACACAAATTTTGTTTTAAATTTTCGTTTATACAAATAAGCATTGTTTTACTGTTTCTCACTCTTCGATATTAAACATTCTAATTATTTTAAAGTATGCGAACATTATTTCGGAATTATTATTAATTTTTTTTGATTGACATCATAGATATTTGTAAAACATTTATGTATTATAAATATGAAATAATATTGGGTTGCTTGGAAAGTAATTTAATTTTTTTTTTATGAAAATAAAATACGATTTTCTTATAGTGAATAAATATTTTATTGAATTATATATTGTCCATTCTAGTCCAATACCTTTTCCCATCTTTTTGGGAATAGCATGATTCCACGCTCATAAAAAGTTTGTTCTTTGCTGGCAAAAAACTGATCAAGATGTTTTTCGACTTCCTCACTTGAAGTAAAGGTTTTATCGTCTAAAAAATTGTATAAAGACCGGAACAAATAATAATCAGAAGTTGACAGATCTGGAGAATATAGTGGATGTTGCAGTGCATCCCATCTAAGCTGTAAAAGCTTTTGGCGAGTTACCAATCTTGTATGAAGTATATCATTATCTTGATGAAACACTACACGTTTTCTGTTAATCAATTCTGATCTTTTCTGTTTATGCGAATCATTCAATTTGTCCAGTTGATGACAGTACACTTCAGAATTGATCGTTGTGTTGTCCGATAGAAAATAAAAAAAAACGATTCCTTTAAAATCCCATCAAGCAGGTGACACCACCTTTTTTTTAATGAATATTGGCTTTTGAAGTGCTTTATGCTGGTTTATCTTTGTTATTACATGATCTCTTATATATAACACTGTTGTAAGCAACCCATTTCTCGTCCCTAGTAATGACGCACTTCAAAAATGGATCATTTTGTTGACGTTTGAGAAGCAAATCACAGACGTCAATGCGAGGACACAAATTTCTTTCCGTAAGAACATGAAATACCCGTATTTTGAGCTTTGAAATTAAGCTAGGCGTTTCAAATGATCATGAGCAGTCGAATTCGATAAATTTAATCTCTCAGCGATTTTCACCAGTTTGCGTCAATTTATACCTTCATTATGCCTTCATCAGCTTCAACTGGCCTTCAAGAATGTAGTGTACTTCCAACATCATGTTTTGGCTCTGGCGTTCTGTCAATACATCTTCTCTATACACATCGAATAATTTTTTTCTTGCTTGAACAGCATGTGTACCTTTTCAATAGTAAAAAAGTAAAATATGTCGAAATGCTACTTTTCACTTTCCATATTTATAAGGGTAACAACCAAAAACTACTGTGTAGAATCAATCGAAATTTTTCACAAGCAAGCCTTGTTGCAGCAACTGTTAAATGTGTAATGATTATGCGGTTTAAATGTGAGTTGGCCTTGAAAAAATACAATTAAGTTCTCTGTTGGGGAAAAACTAAATTAATTTCCGAACAACACAATAAAATCTAATAAAATTTTTATATTCAATAAAATTTCTGTTAATTTTGATAGATAGTTAAATAGGAATTAAGACTTTTTACATGTACCCAAAAATTAATGATAAATTATTTCAATGCAACATTCGAGAGAGGCAGATTTGATTCCCAGTGTAAATGTTGTATTGATTGTTTTCATAAGTTGTTTCATTTTATACAAACAATACTAATACAAATAATTTTAAATTAAACACCTGTAATTATAAAAGTCTTAGATAAGTTAAAATTAGTTTTGAAAATACGGTCTTTAAAAAGGAAAAATAGAATGTGAACTGAAACAGTTATTTAAGAGAAAAATATGTCACGCGCATAAAAGTGTTCGCACAATTTTGATCGAAGAAATTTTTGAAATTAAAAATTTCCATATATGTCAAATATTTAAAACCATAAATAATGACAAACTTGCAAAGTGTGCAGATTTTTATAAAAGTTACTGTATATGTAATAGTTAATGAGCAAAATAATATGCATTATTTGTAAATAAATAATGTTTTTTCAGTTTATAATTAGTGTTTAGTTAGTTTAATTTAGTTTTAGTTTTAAAAATTACACTTTCATGGTTATTATTTCTATAAATGATAAAAATGACATATGGTATGTTTATATTGAATGATAAAATTCATTTTTCATATATATTAAACTTATACCGAAATTATATAAATAAAAATAAACGTATTAAATAATTACGAAAACTTCATATAAATTGTATGTGAATATAATAATTTATATTTATCCAAGGAGATGGAAAATAATAGAAGAGTATTTTATATAGAAAGCTCGAAGTTTTCGTAACATAACAAATTACAGTGACTCTCCAAAATTCAGAATAAAAACATCCTACAAATATAAAATTCGGGTATCTTATTAACCGTTTGAAGTTATAGAGGTTGTTTGCAGATATAGTTCTTTTCTTTAATTTTGTCTCTTTTTTCATCCATTTTTTGCAGTAAATAACATTGGTCGTATAATACATTATTTTGATAACTCTGCTCTGTTTTCTATACATTGAACCAAAATAGATCTTGACCATTCTTTTACCGTGTAGAACAATTCTCAGTAAAATTGCAGATATAAAAGTGTTAAACGTTAATATGATTTTAATCGATATAACGAAAAATTAAAAACGACCTTCCGGTATGGTTGCCAGAATTATATAGGAATTTTATGAGTACCGAAATAAAGCAAAATTGACTCATGAAAAAATTATTTAGTTAATAACCTATAATCAATTAAATCCAGTATGGAAAAATCAACTCGAAATTAAGTTGAAGTACTTTGACATAGAATTCAAAATTAATAACTTTTTTAGTCACCATTCATTTCTAGAGCATTATATTTTACTTTAAAAACAGTGATAATTACTCTGACTTTGTGGAAAAAATGAATAATTAATTTATTCAACTACATAATAATTATGCATACAAATAAAGAATTTATTATACTTTAATTTTGAAGTATATAACATTTTTGTACACAATACAATATTATTAAAATGAATTCAGTTTTAATTTATGAATATACTTAGTTCCTTTTATTAATATTTATTTCGTTCAAATAATTTTTATAACATTCTAATCTATAATTTTTATTAAATATTGATTTATGTTTTAATCCGACAATGTTTCATTTGTACTTTTAAAACTGATATAAAAACTAATAAATATGTAAGTATATTCATTCATTATTTTAAGGTTTTAATTTTCAAATCAAGTCATCTAAATCTATTTCACAACTGTTAATAATTCTTTATATTTACGGCCGTAAAGTATAATCTGATATCCATGTATGATGCTAAGGACAGTTGCTAACATGATATATATAACACGTATAATTCCATTATAAAGAAGTTTGCTGTCTTTGTAAAGGAAAACTAAATAAATTATATTTATCTACGCTATTAACATGATACACGTATTTTATATTTATGAATTATACATATATTACACAAATAAATTAAAATTTAACTATATGTGTATAAAATAAAATACGTTATTATATTCAACGTATCGTGGAGTATGTAAAAAGTATTTATTTTAAATTGATACCTCAAAATACCTCGAGAAATAAACACTGTACGAAAAAAATGTCTGAAATAAACCTTTAATTTTTTAAAGAGGAGCACCTGTCTATTTGAGTATTAGCTCTTCCCTTCGTCTTCCGTGAAAGTGGTGAGACGTTAAAATCTCAAATGTGAACCCTCCATTTTTATTACAGGTTCTAATTCAATGAAAGAGAATATGTTGAGTTTATTTAAATCATTCCTTTCGAATTATGTATTAATCAAAAGTGAAAATAGATTAAATTTAACATTTACCGCTGTTGAATCGAGACAAAAAGCTGTAAAATTTAAACATTGATTCTTTTTAGATCTAATGATAGTAAATGGCAAATTTAACTTATTATAACTTTTCATAAATTATAATTCGAAAAAAATGATTCAAATAAATTCAATATACAGAAGTTGAACCCAAATTTTCAATAAAAAATGGAGGCTTCTATTTGAAATTTCATGGTTACCCTCAAGTCTACTCCTAAAGAATGGTAGAAGAAGAGCAATTTTTACACAGACAAATGCCTGAGAATTGAGAGTATTTAAAGAACATATATATGCCACAATATTTCAGTAAAATTTTTATTTTAAAATTATACAATCGAAATTATTACATTAATTTAATAAAATTGGAATTATTAAAAATAGATAAAACTTCAGTATAATGAAAATTGAATTTAAACAGTCTGATGCAATTTCCTTGATATTTACTGACAATCAGTAAATTAACGCCAGTCGTTACACTGAGAAAAATATTGGGAGTGTTACAACCTATTAGTTTTATTATCATTCCTTGAGCTAGAAACACGTGGCGATAGTTAACATTTTATTTGCAATAGTAAAAATATAATAGCATTAGTCATAAAACATAGATAAACCGATTTTTAAAGTGTAAATATTGCTGTATATTTTAAACTCTTATTTAAGTGTACACTTAGCAGACTATAGGGTTGAATAAGTTATATACATTAATTTATTAGAAAGAACGGCTTTTGTGAATAATTCGATATAATATTTGTGCAAGAATGTAGAAGGTATCAATCCGAATATCATTTTAAAATTTTAAAATTCCCATTATGTTTAACTTAATATGTTTCTTATACTTTAATTGCAATATAAATTTGGTTACAGTTGAACTTTTTAATAATTACACGAAAAAATGGAAAATGTATATTTGATAAATTTTATTTGAATAATATTTGTAAAACAAGGTTGATAGGTCAACAGATTTGTAGCTGTAAACTATATTTTTACTGTAACAATTTTTTGCAATTTCCTGTGCATAAAATTTTTAATATAGACTATGTATTTGTAAAATTTATTTTAAATACTCAAAGAGTAAAAATATTTTAAAATTTCTAAACATTATTGTGAGAAATTCAGAAAAATCTCAGTGAAAGATTATGAACAAATCTTTGAAATTGTAAATATTTTTTAAAATGTTTCAATATGAGCAATTCTGAAAGCAAATTAGAAAGTTAAAATAAAAATATTTGAAAACTTGAATAATTTGTGTTAAAACTTACGAGATATTTTCAGTAACATTTTCATAGAATTTCAAATTTATGTAAAAACATACAGATTTTTTTGAAGAACATTAAAACTCAAACTGTTCATACTTTATAAGAAAAGTGATTAGAATTTTTAAACATTTGTTAATGTTTTCGGAAACATTACTGCTATATGTAGGAAAGGGGTAACAAAACTAACAGATTATTAGCAATATATACGGAATAAATTAAAGAACTGAAATTACAGAATTATTCGTACCTCGTACATAAATTCATTGAATAATCTCACATAAATTAGAAATTACAAGAAAATTTTCAAGAAAACTGTGTATAAATTATTATGTCTAACACTAACATCTAATACTAAAACATTGTTTACGGGACTGGGTGGCAATCGAGGAAATGTAAACCAGTTCGAAATATTGTACCGATTTCTAACGCAGAGCACTCAAACTTTATTTCCGGGATCAACGCTAACCCAGCTAAGGTGGAGGTTGAAATCGAATTAATGATACAAAAAAGAAACAACAAAATCCATGATTAAAAGAATTTGTTATAAAATAGTTGCGATTTATAAAGATGTATTATGCAAGTGTTGTTTCATCTTATACCTTACAGTTCGCAGATCAGAGGAAGAAAAAGAAAGAGGAGTATACTCTATTACACTTTGGTTCAGTGCACCATTGCACGTCAGAGTTCGCCGCTACGAGCATCGTTGAGTAAAATAATTATCCGATATATCCGGCTATTTTTCGTAGGTCAGAGACTCGTCCCTCGACTCTGTCTAGCCTGGTATTTTCCGGATTTCGCATCCTGCTCTTGGTCGATCAGTCATCATGGCATTAATTTCGGGCATTAAACTATATAACACAATTTACCGGAGCGGAAGACGGGGCAGAGTGAGTCACAAATATTTACGAGTACGAGCAACTACCTACACCTGTATTTGTCATTATTAGTGGAATTCACGTTCCTTAGACTCTACTCTAAGTATATTATTCTAAAATCAAACAGCGGTTTTTTTTTACGCCAGAAGAATGACTTTTTGCTCGTTATAATTCTCTTTACCCTTATCTTTCAGTATTAGATGCTTGGACAGTTTTTCTCTAACGTATGTCTCGCATTGGGAAGAAAATCACGGATATTTTATTTAATTTACGAAATACAGTCTTACATAAATAATACAAATTATATTTTAATAAAAATTATATATATTAAAAAAATTATATAAATATATATAAATATATATATTTATTTAAATAATCAATTTTTTTATATTATTATAATATTATATATATTTATTTAAATTTAATTTATATAAATATATATAAATATTATATATATTTAAAAAAACCGTCTTTGCTTAAATAATTCATAAGAAACGAAAAATTACAATACGGATCTCGAAAAAAGGAAAAAATTTCTTGTTAACCTAGAACTTTCATCCCTGGTCTTTGATGTGTGTAATTATCTTGCTGTCGATGTTGTTTAGCTGGTTGATTAGGAGACTCTAAGATATTGTGGTGACTCAAAGTTCCCTTTGCGTGCTGTTTTAGGTACATTATATAGCTACCCTGACCTTACCGGAAGTAGCGGTAGTTCATTTGACCCCACTGATAGCACGAGATACATCGAGAACTTCCATGGTGTCAATGGTTGGATTTGTTCTTCATGAAATGATTTTACGGTTTCTGCATGAGATGGTTGGACGGATTTTTTATAACTAGTGATTTTACAATCCTTGTGAGATCATTTCTGTTGAATGGGAGTTTATGACCATTGAGATGTATAATTTACGTAGAGCCATATATGAGTTCATCAAGGATAACTGACGCGTCATATTAATGACCGATTGAGATTATTGAATATGAATTATAAAAGTATTTAATACGGTTCATTATTAATTAATACAAACAATTTATTGGCCTAATACTCAATTCTCCCCTTCGTGTAGGAAAAAATAGTCACTTGATTATTCTCGTTGGAGTGGCCTGCCTAAATTTTGCGTCGGTACCACCTTTGGTGTCTCAGGTACCACAGATGCCTCAGATGCTTCAGATGTCTCTGAAGTTCGTTTGAGGCTTATTTTACGATGCGTATCCCCCCAGTAATCACAGCAGCTTCCATTGAAAAGTATGGGAACCTCATTGCTTGGTTCTAGTATCGGTGGTTCATATCCCATCTGCTTTAATTTTTTGAAATTCGAAAAGGAACATCAACTGAATTATTATATATCATCATGAATTTTTATGATAAGCCTAGAAATAACTTTAAAACATGATGATATGCTTTTATTATTTATAATAATAATTAATTATAATAAATATTAATTATTTATTATATATATTATGCGTCTTATTAATTAGTTTCCGGTGTACTTGAAACTAGAGCATTTGAGCACAAAGAGTGATCTTAGTGTGTATGATTCAAGAAGATATATTATAGTATATATTTCACTAAATAAGTCTTTATAAAACGATATACCAATTTGTTTGCCTTAATTGTAACAAAAACTAAAACAAAAAACTAAAATATTTATATCTTTTTCACATTCCGAGATTTTCTTTTTTATGTAATAGATATAAATATAAAAATTGCCTTTTGTAAGCAAAAAATTAAATAATATATTGAATGAATGAATGAATGAATGAATTAGGGTTTGAGTCCACTTAATATACTTAATAGTGATCGTTAGACATTGAACAGTATCAGAAATGATTTTTTAGTTACAGTTAATTTATTTTATTTTATGGGACCGATGCATCTCATTATTAATATTTTTAATTTAATATTTAATCAAAGAATGCTTTGATGATATTTAATTCAAAGACTCTTTCAATTATACAGATTGTATGCGACACTACACAATTAAACACATTTTTCAACGACTCGTTGAAATACTCAAACGGATATACAAAGGTTAATATTTGTATTCAACGACACGTTGAATTGAACGGCACAATTTATTAAATAAATCAAAACGATGAATGAATAAATATAAATTACAGAAATTCACTCAGATTAAAGAAAATAAATGAAAATATATAATTGAAAAACTTATCGAAAGATGAACGTTGCTACTGGAAGAGACCTAAAAACGAATAACAAAACACTAATAATTTAATTCATAAATAAAAAAAAATCTAAATCAAAATCTTTAATTTCGCAAACTAATTATATTAACTACAAATTTAGTTATTAAATTGACAACAATTGTTTTCATTTTTACAACAAAACTGTAATTATTTTAAAATTATTGTTGCGTTTTTATAGTTGAGGACCAGTCCCCACTATGTGTTCAACGTGATAGACAAAAGTGGGGATACACATATTGCGGCATCATCATTTACAAACGCATTACAATATCTAACAGAATAAATAAATGAATGAATGGATGGATGGCTGGGTGGGTGGATAGTTATATAGTTGAATCTATGAACAAATAATTTAATTAATACGACATTTGTTTCAATACAAATATTTCATTATTTTTTTATTTCTACGAAAGTCATTCTAAAAGTAATGCACAGCCTTTATTTGCAAATTATATGTTCATCCTACAACGTAACTATTTTTACAGTATGTAAATATATCCTTTAGAAACAGAATTTCATCTTTCCCCGTCTATTGAACGAAAATGAAACATAAATTTAAACAAAAGAGTTTGAAGTGACTCTTGTATATAATTTAGTTGTCCTGGTCGTGCAATTTTAAATAAAATAATGCAAATACAAAATCTTTGGAAAAATTTATGAGTTTTATAAACCAACTTTTTTAAAAACCATCGTGTGTTTCTATCGTAATTTTTAATATATTTCGTATGTTGAAAAATAATACATCAGTGCACACAAGTGTGCTTGTACGTTGTTTCAAAATTAAACAAGCTATTAAGTAACCATAATGAATTTAATTAAAATTATTTATGAAAATTAGACAAAAATGAAGTATTCATTTATAAAATAATAATTTTATATTTTATAAAAGCATAATAAAAATAATATATATAATTATATACAGTTTGATTTCCATTTTTTTTCTCAATAAGATCATTAAAAATCTAACTATTAAGTTGAGTGGCATCGCAGAATTTAATATTAATACAAATTCTGTACATAATATTTTCTACGGTATACATTTTTGTTAAAATACCCTTTCGAGTAGACTCAACGTTTATTCGATATTTTATTCGCAAACAGCATATTTATTAGCAAACTACACGAAATTACATTTAGCGACCAAAATTTATTCATAGCATTGTTAGAGAAATTCTTTTTATTTTTCTTAATTCGTTACAAAATTTAAATTCATGTTTATTATTTCCGACAATACACAATTTTGATTAGAAATGTCAATGTTTTCTTAATTTGATTTGTATTCGTTTGCTAGAAAAAAATTTATTGTACAATAGAATTACTATTCATATTTATAAATAAAGGATTGTATTACCTGTCTGTAAAATATTATTTAAAAAAATGATTTCATTCTTATACAAATATTGAAAAAAGTTCGCAAGTAAATAAAATATTTTAACAATCATAAATTATTCACAATACATTAGTTTTTATTTGTTAATTGTAAAATTCAGCTTTTTACACGAACACGTGTATTAGGACGTTTCATCAATATTGCTGAAATTGCAATGTTTCCAAAGAGTTTAAATACTTATTTCACTTTTTATAATCACTCCAAGACCAATTTTGAAAAATTTTTGGTCAAATTATATCCACCCACAATAAAACGGGTAGAAACAGTTAA
>JABFOX010003528.1:0-10255 GCA_022817665.1 Axea sp. ZL-2020
TCCTCTCTTTCTTTTTTTCTCTTCTGTTCTCTCGTTCTTTTTTTTTTTTCCTTTTTTCATTTCTCTTGATATTAATTTTAAATCTTACAATTGAATTTAAATTAAACGACAAATAAAATGAGAAAATAGTATGATAAAGAAAAGAAAAAAAAAGGCCTCAGTCAACTTCCATGTTTCGTAGAACTCCGTTTCCGTGAGGCGTTTGTGAGCATTTAAGTGCAAGGGTTCATGGAACCTTGGGGGAACGGCGCGAACGAGCGCTCGGTTACGTTTTCCAATTATGTGGATGTGCGCGGGGTGGCGCCTGGCTAGACTGCGCTTGTGCGGCCTGCGAAGGTATCATATCAAGAAGATACTGACGTTGAAGGTCCGCGGCTTGGCGTTGAAGTTCAACAAAACCTTTGCCTCCAGCTGCTTGCGCCATCGCCAACTGATATGGATATAAAAGAGGATTGAACGGCGGCATCATATGAGCTGGTAAAGGCTGATGTGGTGGCAGACCTGCTACAGGGTTTTTAGTTAACTCTGTAACAAACATTTCAGTTTTAATCATTATTTTGTAAAATATATTTAAAAATGTTATTTACATAAAAATAATGAAATTATTTCATTTTAAATTAAAACATTACTACAATATTAAGTAAATATTAATTGAATATTTAATCTATAATGTAATCTTTATGTATTGTTTATATTAATCTATTCAATTTTTCAATTATTTGCACATAAACAAGTTTTAGGGCTTTTAGTAATTAATCATATTTATACATTTATGTGCTTACTTTTGGAGATATACACATGTGAGGATATAAATTTAAATTTACCAGATTATAATTTTGATGGCAACAAACGAAATATATAAGAAAAATAATTTTCAGTGATTCTTTTATTAGAATTTAAAGAATGTTAATTTTTAAAGACAATAATTATTAAAATATTTTTAATAATATTGGTTAGTTATTTATTTATAGAGTTTATTTATACAGTAATTTTTACAATAAATTTAAATGAAAAAATCATACCAATTACCTCTTATAAGTTGCTGATGAATAGCAGCAGCAGCTGCTGCATGATGTGGATTAAATTTGCTACCTTCAGCTAATTTAGCTAGAGGATGTTCTTGATGTTTCGGTGCTGGCGGCGTTGGTGCCGGCTGCGGTGCTTGCGGCACTTGTGGAGGTGGAGCTGGTGGAGTCGCTACTCTTCTAGTTGGAGTAGCTGCCTTTGGAATAGGTTTCGGTGTCGGTGGGTCCGGACTTGGACACGCTGCTTGGGCCAGTCTTTGTTCTATCTCCTGTTCTTGTTGTAATGCTTTTACAAAAGCCGTTTTCAGCCTACAATTAAAAAATCATTTATATTAGTAAGTACACTACTTAATTTATTTTATATATAATTTTAAAATATTTATATATAATTTACCATGAATGATAATTTAATAATATTCTGAAGAAAATTAAACACTGATATATAAAAACAAATTGTTTTAATAAACTGAAAATTAAATATTTAATGTATTTTTAATGCACATATTATACTATTAATTCTTAAAGCATAAAAATAAAACCAATAGATATAAAGATAAAGGCACTTATATAAAACATTTTATAAAATACTATAAATCAATAATCATAAATGTTAAGATTTATAAATAAACATAAACTTCAATTTTGATAATAATAAAATAATATAATTTAAAAAAAAATTATTTATATTTTTTTAATAAATATTTTTTCTTCTTTCAAAAAAATTTATTATGTTATACAACTAAGAAAAATGTAGTTGAGTATTAAGTAATTTAATACAACAATAAAATATTCATAATTATTTTAAACTCGGTTAAAAAGTAATAGCAAATTTATTAAGACAGTTACCGATTAGTGTGCTCGGCTTTGAGTGCCTTTTTGACATTAGTCGTAACACAGTGTTCACAAATTACGCGCGGATCCCGTCCTGCTGGTGGTCTCTGGAAAGTAGCATGTTGTCCGCGCGGACCATCCTTTTTGGCGTTATTAGTCGGCTTTTCCCACTTCCAAACTGGCGTGAAATCGGTCTTGCACTGTGTGCATTCGAAAGGCTCGGGTGGTGGTGGAATCGCTGGTTCCTTGGTGATGAAGTCCACTACATGCTCCAATCCAACTAAATAAATAAATTCGGTATTCGACGGGTTTGGTACGAAATGCATTTCCGGCGGTGGTGGTTTCGGTGGAGGAATTTGTAGCAATGTCTTCTCTAGTTGTTTACGCAATGCTAACTTTGCTGCTGCTTGACGTTGTGCTGGTGTCTGATTATCCTCTCGAGATGACCTCTCCTGAAATATAAGTTCACACTAAGTAAGCGTTCGATAATCGTTTTGATTATTTTTCAAACTTTACAGTTACAATTTATATAAACTAAAATCTTAAGGTTTCTAAACCCACAATTTTAAACGTAAAATCAATTTTGTAGACCAAAGGCATGCAATTAAACAATAATTAAAGAAAACATACATTTGAATTACTTTTACTGTAAATAGTAAATTCGTTGTTTTATACATTGTAAATAAATGTGTACTATTTCAGTTTTCAACTTAAACCACAATACAATTGCACAAGGGGTAAGTGGAGTAAATATCATTGAACATCATTGTGTTTTACCACTTCCAAAAGAGCAACGAAAATCGAAAAAACAATCAGTCAAAAACAAAACGTAAATTAATATGATAAATCAGTTAGATTTACCTATGTGATATGGAAAACCAATTATAGATTATGCAAGTTCTTTGAAAGGGCTACCTTATTTAAACTAATAAATATCTAATCTGAATCTTATTAATATATAATAGCCAGGATCAATATACAACTGACCCGAGGCAATGAACCTTAATATCAACCATCACAACACATGGATATAAAACATTTAATTATATGTATAAATCATGAAATTATATATATAAAACTCATTAGGTTGAGCATCATACCATCAATAAGAAGGGAATTCAAAAATTCCCCAAAAAATTGACAAGTCAAAAATTGTATCCGTGTTTATTAAGATGCAGTGTCTTGTGATCATCTATACCAGTTCTTTTATACCGTAACTCTTTATGATAGCAAAATCTTTTACCTATTATTAAACTCAGTCAAACTACAGACTTTATAATATTTATGTAAAAATAGTTTCTTATAAAATGTAAGCGGAACTTAAAATATTTAAAATGGACATTAAAATCAAATAAGCAACAACATTTTCTCAAAAGCTATTTGTCATTTTTATACATGAAATTCTAAAAATAATAATTAAATTCAAATTACACTAAGCATTTAATAATAAAAGCACAGAATTTGCATACAATTGATTTACTTATTAACTTAAACTTTTAGTCGCTAATGCGAGCAGCATTTTAGCCTATAAAACTTTGTAAATATATATATTAGATAAAATGAAGATAAAAATAAATACTTTAATATATGTTATCAATAAAGTAAATATTTTAATTATAATAAGCAAATCAAACCGTTTGTTAAACCCGATACGAAAATTGTCAATAAGCTGATTATTTTATAGTTGTTCCAAAGTCTACTAGAAACTCCACATCAGTCAGTAGCCATAATTATAGTTGAACATGTTAGAAAAAAATAAGAATATGCAATAATTCCAATAAAATTGAATTGAGAAATGCATTATTAGAGGAATAGTTAAATGTATCACAAGAATTCTGTAAGAGTTTAGTTCAATATATCTCCCGATGATTACAAGCGGTAAAATGTCATCTTGGTTATCCTACTAAATATTAAAATGTAATACAAATGATCTATTTTTGTCAAAAAAAAAAAAAACATTTCTGTACGTAAGATTTTTACTGAACGATGATTTTAGTACTAAATTTACAAGACTGTAAAATTATATACAAAATGTAACATGTCAAGTGTCATAATATAAAAAATAGGCAATGAAATTTTTTCCGAGACAAAGAATATTTTATTTTTACACTTCGTTGTTACTGTGTTTGTTTTATTGTCGTTTGTGTCACGAGTGCTTTGATAAAACGTCTGGTTCGCAGATGCCATTTTTTATCATTAGCTTAAATGCTCTCGGTAGTGCCTGTGTCTTTTCCATTGTGTCGTTTACATTGTGTAAAGTCTGTAAAACAGGTGGTTAAATGGATTATTTACAAAATTTGGATAAAAATGTAATTTTGAGATTTCGTTTTACGAGCTCGACTGATTCAATGAAAACTATTTTGTCCAAGACTACATAAAAGAGGATTTGTTGTGAGAAATATTAAATTTGTTTTACGTGTCACTTGCGGAACTTAATTCGTGAGTTTTGGAGTTGCCGAAAACCAGCTAAATGAATAACGAATTATTTGAAAGATTCAGTCAGTTTTGCAAGATCAATTAATTTATACGATGTGAGGTAAAAACGATTACGAAAGTGCAGTATGGGAACCAGGGGATGAATATGAGTTTGAGTCATATTGTTTACTTGAAAACTCATTTTTTGTATTAATAAATAACAACTATATAAAATAATGCTTCAAAAAGTGTCCTGAATTTGATTGATGAAAACAAAATATTTTGCAAACAATAAATCTATAAATTTATATTGAAAATTAATTCGTTTCATCTAATATATTGATCAGAGGACCTATACTGGTGTAACATCAGCAAGTTTTAGTTTAAATTCAGCGTTAAAACCTAAATATTTGAAATTGTTAATTTGATGGAGAATTTAAATTTCAATTGCATTAAGTACAATTGGAAATGCACCAATTGCAACTGGAAGTTCAACGTATTAAATCAGAAATCATTGATTTGAGACTGCAAGAGTTACATACAGAAAGACAGTAGATGTATTTTGAAAATTATTAAATTGTGAGATTACATTTTCAGAAACATATCAATCGCGTGTTAATAATTTTTTGCTACGAATTATTGAGTGTCACCAATGTTGCGAAATATGACATTTTTAATGCAGTAAGCTTAAGATGTGCACTTAAAAGTTTGCAATAATTTGTTAGATTTTTGTATGAAGCATTGTTTTATTAGTAGTTATACTTATAATTTCATTTATGATTTTGTTTATGAATTGTATTGTTCTTTCTTAAATTTGCACGACTGATTTAATCGCCAGTAAATATGTTTGTTCCAAATTATTTTTTTACAAGCAATTGTAAACTAATAATTATTTATAATTTTTTGAGTTAGTTACAATACAAAGTATACATTTTTTGAATTAATTTTGATAAGTTTCGCATTACAGTTTTGTAAAAATGCTATTAAATTGACAAATCATAAACAAACATATTCACTATTTTTTGCATAATTAACAAACTTTATTTAGGACATAAAATTATTTTCGACTTTGTAAACAGCTCTTTTCTATACCAAAAACTAATAAATGAATGATAAACAAGTTTCACGATGGAACAACAACTTCAACACTATTAAGAACATTAAGTTTCTTTTCAACATTTATATTGAACAATAGATATACTTTTTATGTTTGCTTTTGTGCTATATATGACACAAATTTAATGTAATTCTTGTATTATTAAGGATAAAACAAAGTAATAACAATCATGCAAACTAATAAACAAAAAATATGGTAACATATTAAGATGATTTGTAGGAAATACAATTATTTTTTAATATGAAATAAAATACAGAACAGCAATAACAATAACATCATATCGAATGATTGTACCTGTTCTGGAATTGTGGGGGTGTTTAATGATGCAGAGGGTTTATTTTCTTGAGTGCCCACGAGCTGCTTTGCAATTTAAAAAAATAACCGAAGTTAAAGACAAGCTTCTAAATTTATATTTTCAAATAAAAAAATTATTTTCATACAAATGCATACTCTACTAATGAGTTCAGTTCTTCAAAGAAATTTCAATGTATATATTTTAAGTGATTAAATGATCTTAAATAAATAAAAGGTTCGAATACAACGTTTGGGAAAGAAGCAAGACGTGATTTTTGATAAACTTAAAAATAAAGTAATAAAAAAATAAGTAGCAAATCACCTGGTGTACAGGAGAAGGCGTTGGATCCTTGGTAGATCTTTCAGTTCTGTCAGCAGGAGCATGATAAGGTGGTACACTAGGTGTACTGCTGGAAGGTCTACTCCTTGGATGAGGAGGTTGTGGAATCACCATGTTTGGTGGCATTCCCGTACTCGATGTGGCAGATCGTGCAACTGTTGGTGGTAACAATAGTCCCGGATGAGGTGCATGTAAACTAGTACTTCTACTCGGTGCTGGTTGGCCTCTCAATAATGGAGGTGGACCTTTGCTGGACCTATGACTAAAAATATTTAATTATTTAATGTAAACTGAAAATACATTTTTAAAAGAACTTTATGATTTTTTAAATAAACATATTTTAAAAATAAAAAATACCATTTCACAAATACAATTTTTTAAATTTCATTGTATTTTTTATATATATATATGTTTAATTATTTTTGCTTTTGTAAAGTACTAAAATGCAATAAAACTATGTATACCTACCCTCACTTTATTTTTCCAAAATTTGAATAATCATTTACTTTTAACGTTGTAATAACATTTTTAAATATTTCATCTTCACTTAAAAAAAGAAAACTATAAAATTATAAAAAGAATAAAGTGAAGTCCTTATCTACAAAAAATGCATTGATATGGATAACGAAATTTAATTTAAATGTCAAACTCAAATTTATTTAGAGTTTTATAATTGTACAATGGGAAAATTAATATTTTGTGTATTTATATTTGTGACATTTTAAATGAGTTAACATTATGATTATAACATAAATAATAATTTTGACAAATCAAGTGATTACTGCATTTACAAAGAAAATGTATTCACAAAGTTTCAAATACATTTCAGTTTAGACACTGACAAAAAGGTTTTAATAAAATGTAACTTGATATTTTTGTTATACATCATTTTGTTACTTATTTTTACTAAATTAAAATAAACATTTATAACGTGTATAAGTAATAACTATTATTTTATAAAGTAGGCCAAATACACCAACAAAAATATTACATACAAATTTATAAAAAGACATGTATTAATGAAAATTGTAGTGTTTAACATTTTTTAAACAGTTATTTAAATTTTAATAAAAACAATGCTTTGTTTCAATTTATTATATCATCAAGATGAATTATATTTTAAAATGTCTTTAATATGCAAAAATATACCTATGAGGTGCAGGTTGTACTGTAACAGGTGGTTGCAATTTTGTGGGTACTTTTGGTACAGCCGCGATATTTTCTTTGAGTTGTTGAGATTGTCTCAATTTTTTTAACAGTACTAGTTTCATCTCTTCGGATCTAAGCTCCTCGCGAAATTTTCTTAATGTTCTTTCGCGTTCGGCAAGTTCGTCCGAGGATAATTCCTTAATCGGAAGCAAAGGAGGGAATTCACCAACTAAAAGCATTGCGGTTAAATTAAACAACTGATTGACGAATATGGTAGTTCAAATAAAAGTTTATAAAATTTACCATCGTCGCTATCAGAAACATTTCCGTTTATGTAACCATTGATGCGTGGTTCATCCGGACTTTCCGCATAACTCCTTTCGGTTCTGGGCCTGAGATTTCGTCGGGTTCGTCTATCGTCACCAGACTTTGGTGCCAGGATACCACGAGTTGCATTCTGAATATTCCGCGTTTCAGGCATGCTGTTATCAATATTGAGACTAGTTGCATAATGCACTCCCAAATCCAGTAACGGACACGAATCGCTTGTGGTATTTGCAGACAAGTTCGGAGAGTCTCTTCTGCTGCTACTGCTGTAATATAAAAATACAATGAAATTATTCATTCGAATATTTATTAATTTGATTTGCAAATGAAAATGTATAACATGGAAATACTTTTAAAGAAATTTTTTATTATTAAAAATATAACTGAACATTGTAGGAAACATTGTATAAATAATATTTCATATTGCGGTTTACTATGTTTAATTTTTTATATTAAACATTTTTTTATGTATTTGAATCTGTTTTTTTTTTATTTTATATTTTATTGCTCTGCTTTCAGTTACACCTTCTGTAACAGAACACTGTTAAAATCATTGTTTCTTTTCTTTTTTAATAATGCATATTTCATTAAATGTATTAATATTTGGAGAGCCTACTACTCAAAGAGAAAAATTAATAGTAAAATTCCTATACTTAATTATAAGACATTCATGTTCTCATTTTTGATACCTAGAATTATAAGTGGTAAGTAATAATTCTGTTTTCCTCCAAATATATATATGTACTATTAATGTGGTAAAAAGTATAAACTAACAATTATACTAAGTAAAAAGTATAATTTAACAATTATACTTTTATAACCAATTTAACAAACTCAAACTGCACTTTTAAGTATGCAAACTTATTTATTATTTTACATAGTAGAAGTAAATGTGCAATATATATTATATTTTGAAATCATATCATGGAACATTTACCTACACTGTAAAAAAAGAATAAAAATACTCCACACAAATATATAAGAATTGTTTAAAACAACAATTAAATTAAACAGGTAGCATACAATCATTGAAACATTTATTCTATTAATTAGACATCAATTTTTAAATTTGTTAATGTATTTGTAATGTAAAACAAATAATACAAAGTTTAAATTTTTCAAGCATAAACCATCTCTATAAAAAATGTGATATAGAAAAGAATTAAAAATGGTAATAGCCTACCAATTTTTTATAAAAAAGAAAAAAAAAGTTAATTATTCTTTTATTCAATGAATCTTTGTGATTTTGGTATGTTTTAATTCTTTTCTACTCCACATTTTTTCAGATATCATAATAATTTTGATAATTTATAATATATTTTATTAGTTATCATTAAGTTTTTTTAAGTAGTTCATGCTTTTTCAAACTGTAAATTATGACACAATGAATTGATATTTAATTTATATTTACGTATTTTTTTACAAAACTTATTTGTTCCTTTCATATTTATTTTTAATAAAATACCAAATAATTATTGATTTGAATTAAATATATTTATCATTGATATGTATTTCTGAAATAGAACTTATTGAAATGATATATTGTTCTCAAACTTAAATTGGATCTATTATTTCTTTAGGGTTTTTGTACTGATTTTATGTTTTTTAATGATTGTATTAGTAAAATAAAACATTGCTGTAAATACTTTTTTACGAATTTATCAATATATAAACATATAATATATAGAATATAACATATACAAAGAATAGATTTTTTAAATCAGTTTTTCAAATTTTATCATATTCTATATAAAAAGATATCTGAAAGAACTATATATAATTGATTAATATGATATCCACTTATTGTTGAGTTTCAATTCATTACTAAATAAACCAAAATAAAATAAACCGTCTGCATTATATTAATATTTCAGAAACATCAAATTTATAATCTTATCAATTGTAACTATGAATTTGAAATAATTTGTAAAACTATAAAATCATGTACTGTTAAACTGATAATATTTCTTAATTTTTTCTAACAAAATTTTTAATATTTATATATTTAATTGTTTCCTTTAAACAAAGTGATCTATACAACAACCACAGTAATATATTAAATAAAATTTCTTTTAAATCATCCAATTTTAGCATATGATATAAATATTGAGTGAATCAAATATAATTAATTCTTTATTCTTTACAATTTTTATATTAGTTCTATATTCCAATTTGTTAAAACTTAGACTAAATTTAAAAATAAATCAAATCTTAGTAAACAACACATATAAATCATTTATCAATATTCATTAACGGTTTTGTTTGGTAATTTATTGTAATTCTGAAAAATAGTAAGTTTATAAAAATTTGGTACATTATGATGAGTATCTATTGTTTTCTTTCATTTTACTTTATTTGAATGATCTATTATATTTTTAAAAATAATATTGTGTAAATCTGATGGTTTTACGTGTGAATATTTTAAAATATCTTAATTTAGTTGATTCAACACAGATTATATTTAATTTCATATGTCACTTTTATATTTATAAAGCCATTATCTTTTTATAACTATCGCATTGAAGTGCTGAAATGATGCTTTATTAATTAAAATAAATAATTATATATATATATATGGTGTTGTTGTTGTTTTTTTTTTAACAACTGAATTTTGCTTTTGCAACCATTTCAAGAAAAAGCAAAAGTGACAAAAAGTAAGATTTTTATGAATTGAAATTCAATTACATTTTTACAAGTATTTTTCATGAAAATAATTTTTATATACCAACAAGAAAATCCCATTAAAAAAACGTATCC
>JABFOX010003529.1:0-10253 GCA_022817665.1 Axea sp. ZL-2020
CTGATGGCAAAATTCTTGCAGTACAGATCTATCGTGCACTATCTGTCAAATACGAATAAAGCTTGTCTCTTTAGATGCGAAAGGACGTGTATACATGTTCCGCACTTGAAGAGGGATAACTTTTTCTCGTAGACAAGTGTGGGAGTTATTTTTCTTCAATTTCTTCATTTGTCCAATAAAGGATAATATTTTCTAATTGATTTAACTACGCGCAAAACAAACGCATAAAATTGGCAAAACTAAATTATAATATTAAATTATGTATTTTGTTTCCAGATTAAAAACAGTCACAAAATTCCTTCATATGATTTAAGGTAGACGCGAAACGAATTGTACGTGTGAATAATTTGAAAGCATGCGTAACTCATAAAAAAAAAGTAATATTTAATTAACTTTTTGATTACGGTATTTTATCTTCAGTATTCTTTTACAAGACTTAATGGAAATTGCAGAAAAATAAACTCGCTTAGTTATAGTCGTAGCACGATAATGCACGATAGTCTCGATATAATACCCGAGCGTGATTATTATCAATTACAATCGCTTATACCTTAGAATATTAATGATCCATTACATTTACAGTGTCGCATAAACAGTTGATCAAGCGGCGAAGTAAAGATGCATCTTGCCTGTTACTTCTGGCTATTTTCACGATATACGACGTACGTGTAAATAACATACGAATAATTCAGAATTACAAAAACATTCCATAGATAATATTTACCGTCCATTGAAATGGAAGATTCGTAAATAAAGTGCAATTCGTCGTCGGCATGGAGCATTCGAAGAAGAGTAACGCACTGTGAGAAGAAACGCATTCGTACAAATTATTCGAGTAACGTATAAAACTGGTTCCCGTGAATTGTAAATTTCGACGTTGATCAATCAACTTATTTATGATATGAGAATCATAGGCTTATTTGCTCTCTTTTACTAGCAAGTTTGGCAAGTTTCGAACAAGCTGAATATTTTTGAAATGGAATCAGATCTACCGAGATGAAGAGGCGATGACACATAAATAAAAGAGAAGAGTACCTTGCGACGAAAGAAAAAAAATTTAATGAAGTTCGATCTTTGAATCAACTTGGCAAACTTGTTGTATAATGTCTTGTTAAATGCGTGATTACGAGTCAAGTCATAATCACACGTTTGTTCTAAGCATGGAAGAAGATAAGGATTCGAAATCGAGTTTATATTAATGTTCAACATATTCCTCACTTCTTTTCTTTTCTGTTATTTCCTTTTCTTTTCGTTTTTGCGTCTATAAAATCAAGTTATGAACAAGCCAAATGTCTTATTATTTTTCGTTTCATCAGTTTTGCAATGCTTTTTTTTTAATTAAGTGTGATTATTGTTCATAAAATAGTTTTATCTCGAACAAAAATCTGACGTATGATATTAAAATTATATTACTCTCCTATCATTTTTACATAAAGCGTGTATGGATCTCATATTCTACTAACAGTCTAATTAAAATAACTAGAATATTTTTTTTATTAAATTGATTTTCAATTAAACTTTAATTAGTATAAAAATTTCACCAAAATAAAAAGACAAATATTTAATGCAATATATTAATTTGTATAACAATATAATCATATATCTATAAAAGTGAAAACTTTAATATTTGTAGGATTTGATTAGTTGCTATTCGGTATTCTATTTTGTTCACTTCGTTAATTAATTTATTTATTAACAATAAACAAGTTATAACTTACAAAGTAATAATATAAACACTTTGTGTAATAATATATATTTCTAGAATATGTCGTGTTAAATTACGAGTATTTTTCTTGATATTTATAAAACAGAAAAATTATTTATATAATTGTTTCTCTGTGATCAAAAAATCCTGCGATAGTGATAAGAATTAAGTCATGTATTTTACAATTATATCGAATTAAGTTAAATGTAAATACATATTATTAATGATAGAAATATTTAACAAACTGTACAAAGTTCAATTAAATTTCTAATATCTTTAATATATATTAGCATAAAATAAATATTTTATGAACATTTTTAGGTCTTATTATAAAGTACTAAAAGCTATACGAGTATAAAAAATAACTAGGTACAAAAGCAGAAATAAAAAGAATATTTAATTTAAATACTATTATTTACAATATTCTCTAAAAAATATTTATAAAATTCCGTTCAAAAAATGTGTGAAACTATCACAGTTTTCCTTTAAATTTCAGATAGCGTCAGAATTGTTTATTCTGAATTTAATGATTTGAATCACATTGATTTCAAGAAGCGTAATATTAAAATAAATATTAAAATTCTTACTAGTTCTCACGAGAACTGCTAACAATATTTTATCTTTGCTCTGTATAATGTATACATGTTTTCTTCTAAAATAGTGTGTATAAGAGAATAATGAATCTGTCTATTAAAATACCTCAAATAATGTAGGTAAATTAAATTAAATCTTGTATAATGTAATAATAATAAATAAACTAATGAAAATATTACGTAATACACGAAGAAAAATTACATTTAACAATTTACTAATTGTATACTAAAATTGAAATACCCGCGAAACAATCATGAACACAGGAAAAGTTAGCATCATCACTTTATTTATTTCGTTTTTTTTATATTTCATAATATAACATAATAATTATTTTATTAATTTTATTCTATAATTCCTCACCTCTATTATATATACATATAAATTTTTACATATAATTTACCTGCGTATATACAAGTATTCATTATTTATTCTTAAAAGATTTAAACTTAAATCATTAAACAGATCTTAAAGTTTAATCGTACATATTTATAAATTAATCAAATATTAATCCATAAAACATAACGAATTAATTAATTTGATGATGCTTTAATGAAAGGAACTTTTCTAATTATAGTTGAGAATAAAATAAGTTTATTATTTACGTCAATATCATAATTTGTATTGAAACTGAATTACTCTGTATAATATTTAATTGTTGTAACAATATTTATTTGATGTCAAAGTAAAAATTAATTTAAGAAGTATCTTTTCTCGATTTATTTCCTTAATTCCCTCCATGATCCTATTTAATCAATTAAATAGGCCATCTTATATTTTCTAAATCTTTCTAAATTTCTTTCTTTAATTTTGTTAGATGAGATTAAGACACTTATCAAATAGCTAAAAATCCTTGCACTAGTTGGCACTATATGAAAGTCCTTTGAAGTCACTCATAAGCCATCTTAAAATCAACCTTCGTTATAGAATAACGCGTTAATTGGAATTACTAGTCACAAGAATTCTAATGTTCAAAACTCTTATTTAAGTGGAAAACACCAAAAGAGAAGATTCGTTGTTTAGTTGAAAAATGTGATGACACATTACTACGTTATTCATATATGTTTTAATTTATTGGCGAGGATCGTAAGAGAATAAATGTAAAAAATATCGTTGGCGAAAATAGACAATTCTGATATTAGCTAAATTTTCTTTGCTATCTTCCATCTTTATCTAATAAAATTGTCTATTTGTTGTGAATTTAACACCAAATATCACGTTTCGTTCCGTCTTCGTATATTACAAATTAAATTCTCATTTTTCTCCATTATTACATAGTTTATTATCTCTTTGCTTTTGTTTAAACTTCTCATCCAAGCTTCGCAATCATATAAAAATATGACACGTACCTTAATACAGAATACGATTCGAATTAATCCAAACTAATTCGTGCTCGTTATCAAAATGAAATCCAAGATAAATAGAAAATCTAATACAATTTAGAATAACACGTTGCCATGACAAATAATTTTAGTATAAACATAAATAAGATGGTATACATATTGCTCTCAATACATCAACAATATATAGATATTATTCACACAACACACTTTATGTTGATCCAAGACCAAATCGTAACTTACATCAGTTATCCAAACGCAATTGTCTTTTTCTTGTTTTTGCATTGCAATTTGAAAAGAATCCACTAAAGTCAATACTTAGTGAATATGTGTTAGTTAAATTTATGTATAGGTACTCATTGGATTATTTAAGTTTTAGATATTAAGTTTAAAAACATCACAGCATAAATATAGACATTCAATTAAATTAATGAGTTATTTGTAACGAAGTTCCTCAAAAATAATTGTAAATACAAAACTAATCGTAAAAAAAATAAAATTTAAATATAATTTATGCAATACTTTCAATTTATAATTTACACAAATATACTAAAAAATTTTTCACTGGATGATACAAAGGTAATATACAAAATAATGTAATTTTTATTTTAAGTTCAAAGTATAAAAATGATCTTAACATTAGGTTTGTAAGACCACAAATTCTTAGAATATTAGTTGACGTTTTATAGATGAAGAATCAAATGACAAATATATATAAATATATATACACATATAATTCTGAATGTATATTTCAGAATAATTGGAATTTAAAGTCGCTATTAAATAATTTAAACATTCAAATATTGCACATGTTTCGCACTGGTCATGACGTAAAATTCATGCGCATGCAATGAACGCATTGCAATTGTTATAAAATGATATAAATCTCTGGGATTTTTAATCTTATCCCTCAACCACTGAGACTCATTACAAAATTTTATACCATTCACAAGTTTCACTTGTAATGTAAAAAGTCTATAAAAACGAATAAATTAAAAAATCATATGCATTTATTAATGCCTTGTTCGTTATGATGATACTGTGCCAGCCGAAGTTACAATAAATAAAATTCACGAGTATTTTTTAAGAGCATTATTAAAAATAACAAAAATAAATGTTAAGAAATACATTTTTCAGTAATAAGTATTATTTATATAAATATTTGAGTATTTTTTGCATGAAAAAATCATTGAAATTTTATTTATTTCCGTTTATATAATTTATTATGCAATATAATGTTTATAATCGTTATTGATGTTTTATTAACTAAAAGTGCTTTCTTCGTATTAAGTAATTTTTATAGCACGATTTCCTTATTTAATGAAATAAAGAAAAAATTTTAATATTAACTGATTCTGTGATAATTCATTGTAATCCGAATATATTTCAGACACAGTGATACAATAATAATTTATGAAAAATAGCACATTATTAATATTTTAAAAATAATTTTAACGTTATAATTTAATAACAAAATTAAGTGTTAACAAAAATAATACGTTAAACTTATTTTCCTGTCTTTACGAAGTGACAACATTGTATAAAAAATGTATTGACGGTATTTTAAAAAACAATAAAAACTCCTTAAAAATTCATTATATTTTGCATTAAAAATAAAATTATTTGATATAAATATAATAGATAAAAAAGAATTGATAAAAATATTATACATTTAAATTCTTAATATTGTGAATAGTTTTATCATTTGTGTAAATGTAATATTTTAAAAGTTATAATTCTTTCGTCAATTGGTTAATCATTTGTTCGAAATAATACAACCTACTTCGGCTGACATCTTACCTTGATAAATATAACAAATAATGAGAAAGTTCATATTCATAGAATTGAAAATATCACTTTCTCAAAGTTTAACTGGCTCAGCCCGACGAAGAATAAGCTTACCTGAATCTTATCGCCATCAGCAAATAGCCCGTTAAACGTATACAAAGAAGCATTTTTACATGATTGATATTTGAGCTAGTATCTGCCTGAGACTCGCGGTTCCAACCGAATTTGCTGATATCTGGCTAATACTGTTGAATAAAGCATCGGCTTGCATATTATCTGGTAACCTGGTCAAAAATTGGGCCCCTCTCACAAAATCCATCTTTAGTAAATCTTCTTGATAAAGGTGCAAAATACCCAAAGCAGTGCGAAATAAAAATTCTTCACCGTCTCTGAGGAATACGTCCCAAACCCTGCAAGCAACGTCCAACGGCATAGCTTTGGCATAGATTGTATATAACCAGTCCAGTAAATAAAGATCCGGACTCAGGCCAGCAATAGTAAAGTGCGAATATACCCTGGGTAATTTATTAGCAAGTGCGCTTGAATACGCCTTGTAGTACGCATTCATTTTATCTTGATTTAAAGTAAACGCTGCTCGATGACACGGCTGATTTAATAAATTAGCAAAACAAGCGAAGGCGTCAACGGAATCCATATTTAATGACAGCATAGCCCCGATGAAACTCATTCCTTGAACATAACCGATATCTGGACGGTAAACTGCATATGCTGCAAGTACACCCTGTAGACTTTCGGAAAGAGGGCTACCTTCCTGAAAGACGCACAAGGTGGGGAAGGTACGAGATACGTCAAGTTTTATAGCTACAAGAGCTTCATTTGAAGGATTTGACATCGCCCTATCCAAACAGATCTGATAAAGATTCGAGGTAATGTTTAAGTGGTTGCAAATCGCCAGTCTCCAGACCTTACCACGGATACTTGGTGGAAGACCACGCCACCATAAATCTCGCACCTTACGACTATCCCTCAAAGATTCAAATTTAGGCAAGATGTGTGTATTCCACGTATTTGAATCTTCTGCCAATCGCTCTTCATCCTTCAACTGTTGTTCCCTTTGCTGTCGTCGTTCTTTTTCTTCTTTTAATTCTCTCTTCCTAGCAGCTTCTAAAATAGCATTGTACTGACGTCGATGGTTCTCTTCTTCGACTGCGCTTTTCGCTGGCAAATTCGGTGGTCTCGGCTGTTGAATCAAAGCCAAACTACCACCAATTTTATCAGCATTGCGTGATGGACTACTAATTACTAAAGTATCTTGAGTTGAATCTTTACTGGACTTCCAAGAAAATACATTTTTCACAAACGAACTTGCATTTAATGGCCAAAGCTTAGATTTTCCAGGAGAGCTCTCTTGTTCGTCATTTCCCAGTGAACTTCCGGATGGAGAAAATTCGCTCAATGAAGATACCGTACTACTACCAGAACGCGGTATACTACCCTGCGGACTACCATTTATACTAGTCGTCTCATCATCTTTGGATGGGTCTAATTCTTGTGCGGGTTCCGAAAACTTCGGATTCGATAAAGATAGAGGCACATCGTCTGAGTAAAGTTGTTTCGTGGATGGATCATAGGTTAAGGACATACTTTCCAAGGCACGATTTAAACTTGTGCCCGCAACTCCCACAGAGACGACATTGCTCGCATCGTACCATTTGTTCTCACGGATGTGTACACAGAGAGCCTTTGTCTTTGGTGCAGGTGTCACCGCGACGTCGCATGCCAGCGCTTCACCCAATTCCACGCTATTGCAACATATCGAATCTCCGTTTAAGGATACAAGTTGCCGCTTGCCAATTGTTGGCACACAGCCCACTTTAACGCCATTGATGTTCGCAGACTGAATTGGCGGGCTCTTCATGACTGCCGCGTGATCGTTCAATCTATACCATAACTCAGATAACTCAAGAGAACCTTTGTCGTAAGACTCTTCGCTGCAATCATGCCCATGTTACATTGTAATATAAAGAATGATATTTGCATATGTGCCTCATTATTGCTTCATATTGGTTTACTTAATGCGTTGTTATAATCATTGCTATTCTTCCTTTGTGCTCTGTTGAAAGTAGTTTTTGACTTCTATAAAAGTTCTCAATAATAAAGTTCTATATTTCTTCTTTAAAGTTGCATCTAGATAAAAGGAAAGTCTTGATTATCATTATATTAATGTATTGATTAGCATTATTGGTATTATTATAAACTTTTCCTAGTAACGAAAATCAATTAAATGCTCAAATTCACAATATATTTGTGAATTAGAACATTGTACTATTGATTAGAATTTAATACATTTTTTTCAACTTGACTTTATATAAGGGTTGTTATGGACAAATAATAACAGAGTATGAATATTGTTATAACGAATAGAAAACAAAAACCATATTAACAGAGTTAACTTTATGTTATAAATGGATTTTATTCAATTTGCAAAATATTAAAATAAATTGATATAACTTATACCATTTAAACTTTGTATTATTTTATATTATTTGTTATATTAATTAGTTATATGTAAATTTTGTTTTAATTTCATAAATATTTATCAATGAATACCAGTCAAACAATAAAACAGCATATTTTTAAACTAATCAATATCAGTTTTCAAAACTTATTGTAGTATGCATTACATTCTCTCATATTGCAAATCGAATTAATAACATTGTTATAATTTATGCAAACACTAAATGCATGACAAAGTAAAATACCACAAACATTAATCCCTGTAAACTTGTCATCATAATTTCACGGCATCAGCTTGACGCTTCTAATTGCATATACAACATTTGGATTATGCATTCAATACACTTTATTTTAACGCTTAAGTTCTAGGCATGCATTTAACCTTTCAAATGTATGTACTATAAAATAAAATGTCAACTTGATTACAATCTAACAATCAAACTTATTGCAAATGTCAAAATTTTGGTGAATTTCATACTCCGAAACAAATACAGATTTAAAAAAAAAAAAAATGTTAACATTAAAAATCAATCAAATATTTAAACAAAATATGCAAAAAATGGTATTTTAATTAATAAATAATTACCTCCTTAAAGGAGAAAGCCAACACCTTGTGCTGGCAGATTAAATCACCTGCCTTAACCTTTGATGTATGATGCACCAATTAATGAAATGGCGATTGCCAACAGTGGACGATTGCCAAACATATTACGATATAATTAGTCTGATCAAGTCACAACATTTTGTCGACAATTTCGTACTAATGGATTTAGGAATTTATCAATAAAGCAACTGATAATAGCAGACGATTGCAACATACGTTACTCGAGTAGTATCGGAATGTGCCATGTTTATATGTATAGATTGCATTGCGCCTGAATACAGGCCTGGCAACTTTCATGTCAAAGTACTACAATCTGAACATAGCAACTCATCATGATCTTTCAGAACAAAAAGTTCCTAGTACGTTTTACCGCAATATTTGACTGAGAACGTTCTTTACTGTGACAAATAATTTTGTATAATAAATATTAATACGAATGTATTGTTTCTTTCAAATATAAAATGTATTTTATGTAAATAAAAATAATTTTCACAGTTGAATAATGATAATATAATGTTAATAAAAACGTCATTATTATTCCTAAATAAAACAAAACTTAAATTTTTTTAATCCAGATATCATATGTACTTTTAACACATGATTAGTGTGTAATCATTTATTTTTACTCAAAAATAATTTTATTAAAATATAATAATATATTTAAAAAATATATTATTAAACGTAAACAATAACTTTGTTTTGTATAAGTTATACTTTACATTATAGAATGTACAATTTGCATTTAAATTGTGTATTGAACAGAACAGATTTTTATTTAACAAAAATTAATTGCAATATATCATAAAAAGAAGCATCTATTTTCATCAATTTTATTTTATAAAATTATATCAGTTATTTTTAATCATTGTAACAATACAAGAACTTAATAATTCTATTAAATTTACGTTCATACTACCAGTCATTGTGATAGAAAAGTAAAGTACTATATGTTTGTTGCAGAAGATAAAATTTAATAAATTAAATTTTACAAATTTAAAATAAAATTGTTCATAAAGACAATAAGTTAATATTTAAATTATAATAAAACAATTTAAAAATAATTACTGAACATAAGCACCAACTGTTGTAAAAACAATACAAAAAAAAACAAACAATGTAATCAGAAAATATCACGAAGTTTGCCACATGACAATCAAGGAAATTTAACCTATAACTCGAAAAATAATGCGGACTTGTATTTCGTTTTCATTACTTTTTTATCCAACATATTTTAATGCAGACTAATATTTAAAATTATTGATAATGAAGTAGTGTTGTAATTACACAGGAATTTGTGTAAAGCGAACATCTGTGTATAACCAGTGGCAATCATTCATTGATGTTAATAATTAAATAATTAAATGAGTGAAGTCATCTGCATGTTACAATTTCCATTCATGTTATGTTACGAGGTTAGCTGTCAAACCAGTAAAAGATTTTAATAAAATAACGTAATTTTTTTTCTTTTACTTTCTTTGTGTTTGATCAGTTAGTGGAATTTGTTCGTAAAAAAATTAATAATAATAGTAATAATAAAAAAAAAAAAAAAAAAAAAAAAAAAAAAAAAAAGTAAAATTAAAATGAAAAAAAAAAAAAAAAAAAATATTTAAAATTTTTTATATATTATAAAGAGATATTAAAGAGATGAAAGAAGGGAAGAGATACTGTAGATACGAAAATATATATAAAAAAATGTATAAAAAAACAATATAATTGTTTTGCAAGAATGTGATGTAAATGACAGTGT
>JABFOX010003530.1:0-10252 GCA_022817665.1 Axea sp. ZL-2020
GTAATTAATACAAAAGATAAGTCATTTGCGCGATAAATTAAAGCGTGATCTAGACGGGCAAATTTTCCTCTCCCTCGCCCGACGAAGATTCCCTCTCAAGGCCCACAAGAGAGGAAGGAAAATTGAGTTGAAACGAAACGAAAAAAAAAAAAAAACGTTGATGTTACGATGAGAATATCCGAAATTCCCTCTCTCAAAAATTAAAGAATGTTTTAAAAAGACGAGATACCAAAAACTCATTATCTTCCGCCTTCGGTTTTCGTCGTGTAAAATTTTAAGCCAAACTTTTCTTGCCCCTTCCTGCTTTTAATTTGCTGGTTGGTACCCGAAATTAGAATTAACTAACCAATTCCTCAGAACTCTTCGTTTCGCTAGCTGGTAGCTGCAACTTAGAGTTGTCCTTTTCAAAGCCCTCTCGTTGTTACACAGGCTAACAGCCGTGACAGGACATTATCATCCCCTAGAATCCCATTTTGACTAAGATATTAAATATATAATTTCACATAAAATGTGAGAAAAACCGCCATTTGATAAATATAAGTCCTAGTTTTTAGTTTAATTTGTTATATATATTTCGTTAAATTTAAAAATTGGCTTTTTTTCATAACCATAAGAAACTTTATTATTCGAGTTAGGTCCGAGTGTAAATAAATTTAAACATTGTAAATGATTTGCAAGTTGTATTGGCAATTCGTTTCACGAGTCAGGATGTAACAAAATATTTTACTTTTTATATATTTACATTTACCAATTTTTGACAATAAATGAAATATTTTATGAACAAATACAATTTATAAAGGATAAAAGTATTGTGGTTCATATTCAGAAAACAATTTCTAAACATGCATTACTGTAACCCGTATACAATTTAATTAAATATAAGTATAAATTATATAACATATAATGTATAATATAAATATAATTTAATTAAATGCAAATTCAAAAGTAAATGAAAAAAGTAAATTTTATAAGAAAAATTTCGGATACCTGATATATTTTATTTTATATTTATATATTATGAATTTATTAGTAATATTTAATTACAATTAAGTGAAATTTCACGTCAAATATTTATTCAAATAGAGAAAATAGAATATCAGTTGGTGAAATAACTATTCATTATTTTACCCCGCAGAAACACATTTATTCATATCAAACGTGAAACAGCAATTATTTGTATAAAATTTAACGCATTTAAATGTTTATATTGAAATACAAAATTCCACGTAGGTATTTAAATTAAATATATCAATTAATTACCAACACTTTTGCAATTTTAAATTATAAAAAGAATTTATTATGCAATTAAAGGAAATAAAATACACTTTCAGACCATTCATTTAATAGTATTAAAACATACAATTATACACTATATAAACTTAATTCAACATTAAATAAAATTATTTAGGTTAAAAAGTTATGTATTAAATTAGAAAAAGAAAACTTGAATTTTTTTGTCTATCAAATAGTTTAAATCAAACTTATGTGAAAATATATTAAATATATAAAAAATAATTCTGAGGATATTTTATGTATTATAATATAAGATATTCAAATAAAAAATGTATCTTAAAACAATACACAATGATTCACGGTATCAGATATTTTATTTTAATATTTGAATTATTAACATGAAAATCATTTATGTATTACAAAACTCATATTAATAAATGAAGTAACTTTTTTCCATCATATTTACTTGTTAATCTTTCGTCACTCGACTTTATTAGTAATTAATATATTCAATCTGGAATTGTCTAAATGTAGCAGTGAGAGACATTTGAAATTCCTTCTATCAGCAATGATTGACATTGGTTATGTATATGTCAATGATCGGTATGTCTGTCGAAATAAGTAAGATATCACAGTGTTTATCAGCAAAAACGAATTGTTTGTTTTTCCGTGAAATCATAATTTGTAATAAGTAATAATATATAGTAATAATGGTGTTATTATTAACGTATTAAAATTAATTTAACATTTTATGACTGATTATTATAAATCATTAATCATGCAGTTAAATAAACTGAATTGTATTCAGTTATTGCCGAATAATTAATTATTATGGTAGATGCTTATGTTACATAGTTTTATAAATATTTTAGTAAAAATATAATTATAGAAATAAAAAATTCACTTAGACATGCCTATCATACCATGCTGTAGAAACAGAATGTCTATTTTAGTTACAAATCGCACATGACAATTGACAAACATATATTTAATTTGAATAAAGTAAAGCTTAAAAACAGTGTATTATCTTGTCTATGAAATTAAATAAAACAAATTTTAAATTCATGTTTGGATAAGTTTGATATATTTTTTTCCTCGTTAAGTCCGAGTTATGGCAAAATTATTGATTAGTTACTTGATATTTTGTTGTATAAAAATAAGGAAATAATTTGAAATTAAATTTAAATCGATTCAGAATTCTACTTTTTACAGTTAAACTTTTCAAAAGTATCATTTTGGGAGGATTTTAATAATGTAGAATAAATATTATTATTAAATATATAAATACAAAAATTAAGTCAGCTTGACATGTAAAATCTATTTTTTCTTCTTTTAGTTTTTGAATTTGTATTTTTATTTATTTATTTTCTTTTTTGTGTCTTAACAGTAATAATTACAATTTTAATATTTTCATTATTTGTATTTCTAAATTGCGATGACCGATTTTTCTAGAAATAGTAGGAAATAATTTATTTACAAGTACAAATATTTTTGTGTGCAAGATCATTATTAAGTTATTGCTTAATATTTTAATTTGAATGTGTTTAATATTATAAAACTATTTTGAAACTACTTATTAAATACCATTTTTTCAATGTTACTCTGTATGTCATTTAATTATATTAAATATTACCAAAATACTTAACAAAAATAAGTTCTTTTTGGACATAAATTGTTTTAATGACCAGCAAAATTATCTATTAGATACCTTGTGCTTTAAAAAAGACGAGTTCATGGTAGAGACTTTTTTAATTCTTTGAGTTATAAGAATTCATATGTAGATCAGATGAAAATTAATGATATGGACTATAGGTACATATATACACTTGATAATAATTATTTAACAATAATTAGTAATAAAAATAAAAGTATTGTTTACTTACCCCTTGAATAATGAATATGCCAGAGTCGCGTTGCGAAAAAGTGTTTCAGCAATAGCGATCGTCAGTGTTATGCGTGCATCGGCCATACGGAATGCATCGGTAGAAAGTATTCAGGGCTCAAAGACTTAATTCGATTAACGAATACATGAACAGATTCCGAACTGAACCATGTTAGTTTTCAAAAGTATTTGTTTCAGTAAAACAATTGTAATTTTTTAACAATTTATGTGTATTTGAAACCAGCATTGTAGGAGTAGCCCCTTACGATTAGAATAGAAATTTTGAGACTTTATGGAGTTTCGTTAAATCCCAACTCTGCACCAAAACCAAAACTGCTTTTTCCGAAAAACAAAAGCAATTAACCGCAAGAGTCTTCTGTCTTATCTTTATGGTATAAAAGCATTCGTCGTAAATGGTTCAGCAGGTAATGGTTGCATTTATCTTCAAAACAGTAACTGACTTGCACATCGGATCCCAAGGTCAGTTTTTGATTAGATCTGAAACTCTGCCTATCTTCTTCCCAGACTAGATGTTTCATGTTGATATTTGTTAGGTTTTTTTTAGAAATTCGGTTCTGTACACTATAACAATTACAGCATTTATACATGTGATAAAAATTGAGACTAAGACAAAAATAATTTTTGTAAATGGAAATAGTCAATATTATTTACTTTATAATGCATTCGGGATGATATATTTATATAGAAATATTACATTTAAAATCAGCATTGTTATAATTATTTATTTCCTAATTTTTTCCAAAATTTCACTCACATAATGTTAATAATATCGGTTTTGTAATAATTTTATTTGCTTCGACATAAATTAAAGGGACAAAAATAAGTAAAAAATACTGCTCATATTACTTATATTTTTCTATTTATGAATGCATTCTTTATTTTATATCAAAACATCTAAAATCTTAAACGAAAATATTAATTTTAAAAATATAAAATTAATGATTAAATACATACGAAAATTGAAATAAGTATTGAACGGATTAATGTGACTTATTAAGATTATCTTCATTTAAGTACATCTTAATAGATGTTATCCATCACTTCAACTAGTATTTTTCGCTTATGAAATTAATATTGTACAGATACATAATTGCATAAATTGTAATAACTTATATATTATTAACTACTAAAATTACAAATTACTGGTTAATTTTTTATGTAAAACTATTGAAAATTATTGGTAACATCGTGTAAAAATCTGCTTTGCATAAAATTTACTTATAAATATGTACACATTAAGGTAAAATGATAACGATCCATGCTTATTCTGGATCAAAAATCTTGATTATCTCAAGAACAATTAGAAATCACCATAAAATTCTGGAAGAGTTTGATATGATCGGTATCGATGACGGTTCAGTCCAATCTCGCAGTCACATTCGCATACACCATCCTCAGACATTCGTTGAGGACGTTCTCTATTTCGGGGTTCTGGCTTTGATTGTCACAGGTCTATTTTTCATGCATCATGCTTTCTAATGCATACAGTTTCATGTGGAAATCGTCCATAGGTTCTTCGGGTGTAAAGTAATAACGTACCGTTGTTATTTTCACGCAGTTATTCGTCCATGTTCTGACATGGGTATCACCTCAGTCACCACCAGAACAGCAGTTTCAGATACGGTTCTTTAGGCACCAGCAATCTTGAAACTCACGCACCTTTGTACCGCATCTAATCGGTTTCTATGCTTTTCCCTCGAGAGCTCGTTTGTCCTGATTTTGGCTATATATAATATAGATAAAGCTAAATAATAAAAGAAAAATAATAATGATAATGCTGATGATGAGGATGGTGATGATGGCGATGATGATGATAACAAGAATAGTAATAATAAAAAAAAAATTATTAATTTTATTTAAAACAAGTAATTTTTTGAAACAATTTTTAAAATTCACATTATTTTAGTCTTCATAATTTTATTTTTTGCATAATGAGCAAAATAGAATGATTTTAATTTATCTTCTATTTCATTTAACGTCATCATTGGTTGTTTCAAAAATAGATTCATACACAATTTTGATAAAAACGCGGATAAATTTTCCAACATATTTTATTTAACAAAAGCTGTTTTTCATTTATTTACATTTTATAAATATCCAGTTCCTCTGAATTTCTATTTTTTCAGAAGAAAATCTATTAAATGTATTCAATAACGAATGAAAAATTATAATTATACAACAGATAATGAGCAGAATTATTTTTTAACATTTATATTTCTTTAAATATAATTCGCATCCTATATATAATTAATATCGCACTCAATTCTTAGAAAGATTTGTGTTGTGAACGTAAATATTACATACTTTTAAAAGATACATGTGATTTATCATTTCACTTTTCATGTGCACTATTTACATTTAGCGCTTTGTTAAATGCAAACAGTATCGTTAATTCCGGTTAACATGATTTCGCTCATATTTAGAGTATTTGCACTAAAACAATGGTGCAATGACTTTCTCGCTTTAACCTTCAACGTTTCCAGCGCGTAAGTTCGAAGACTCTTGAAGATAAGAGCAACAGAAATAGAGTACCCACCTTTCCGTTGTCAGATATTTGGCCTAGACGTATGGTAAGTAAAGTGCAAGCTTTGTATAATCCATAAAATCCTCGAGTTACATTATTTCTAGTTATTTCTCTGACTTCTATGTCCGCAGTAAGGTATTACCATTAAAGGCGCCTCCTTCGCGAATCCCTCTTACATTGTAGGCAAGAAGACACATCTATCTAATTATGAAACTGTCGTGAAAAATGTAAAGCTATATACCCCTCGCTTTTACTTCGGTTCAGCATTCATAAGACCTCTTACTTATCTTTATAGATATAGTTAGGTGTTTGCTCTTAGATTTTTGTATTATATTATTCTTAATAACCATCACTTTAATTACGTCAAAATGAAAATGATGACTTATTCATTATACATGTTCAAAGTAAATTTATTTTATTCGCGAATCAAATATTTATTTCGAGTAGTAATATTGTATTTAATAATTATATTTTATAGACAAATATATAAAAATTATATAATTAAAGAGTCATTTTTTAATAAAAATTTACACCAAGTATTTTGTTCTTAATAATATAAACAATTCGAATTAATTTCACTTCGTTAATACAATTTTAAAATTAAAACAATCAACATTATTATATTATTAAAATAAATAAATATATTTTTGAATAATAACAAAAATCTGTATAAATCAAATCCATAAATTTAAATATATTTAATGTTATAAAAGGAAGATGCAACAAAATTATTGTATACACATTTTTACATTTACAATAATTGATATTTAACTATGTGATAATGTAAAAATTATAACTATATGTTATTGTGCAATCGTTAATGTTTTTTAAAATTCGATTACTCTGAGCAGATTTCAATTATTTAAATGTATTATATTAGCGTGAAAAAATTAAGTTATCTGAAATAATTTGTTCCTGTCATGAAGGGTTATATTTTAGAAAGTAACAGTTGACGATATTATATCAGGTGTACGGATATCAAACCTGAATTTCTGTCTTGAAAATATATATTTGTTGTATGAAAACTGAATTAACACTAGAATGACCGAACCAGTCATTTTGACTCTGCACCTCTCCCTCTACTTTATTGTACAGTCATTCTGTTTGTCTTTGTTTAAAAATGTCTCGGTCGTTCTAGTGTTAAATATGTTTTATCGTTTTAATAATGAATATTTATTTCGTAGTATTTTCCATCATTAGCTATACTTTTCTATCTAGTAATTTTAATACCTAGTAAGAATGAAGAGTTGCTGAGTAAGTACATGTCCCATTGATTCAAATAAATAATAATTGGATGAAGCCAAGTTTGCGAAATCTGACAGTCTTTCCCAGTTAATCATCTTAATCGTTTTCTTAACCAGTTTTGTAGTGTGTGATGATGCATTATTATGAAGCGAAATCTTTCTGTGTTACTTTTTTTTTTGTTTATTCTGGTAGTGTTCATGTAAAAATTCATTGAAATGGATCATTTCTTGTCGATAACGTTCTGTATTAATGATTTCACCAGGTTTCCATAGCTCATAATAAATTACACTCTTCTGATCCCACAAAATACAGAGCACTGTCTTCCGTCTATGTCCTTATAGTCGACGTCGATGGTTTGCCCAGAGTTACCCATAATATTAAACGCATAGAATTCACAAAATATATCCACTTTTCATTGCCAGTTACAATTTGATGGAAAAGTAATTTTCTTTTGTACCTTGCGAGTAGCATTTCGGAAGTGATTTTTTTGGATTTCCTACTGTCTTTCATATAACTCATGTGGAACCCATTTTCATATTTTCTTTCTTACGGCTTTTAAACGTCTAACAAGGGTTCCTTATGTCACATGTAGTTGATCTGCGAGTTATGTTCCGCTTAAGCGTTATCCTTAACAATTGCAAAATTATTGCAGTTCACTCTCTACAAACTTTTTCAGTCGTATTCTACAGTCTTTGGTTTTTACTTGAAAATCGCCGTTTTTTAATTTTATAAACCACTCGAGATACCGTCATTTACTAAGAATCAGAAACTTGATATATTATTATTATAAAATACTATTGTACATTTGATGCAGCAGAATGAAAAATATATGTGAATTTAAACATATTTTTAATTCATTGTAGAATGTGAGAAATGCGTATCAACAAAATCAAGATGGAACAATATTATGATTATTATAATTCGAATATATTTTTTTAACTGCACTAGTAATCAAATTATATTCTTTACCATTTAAAATATAATATTTGTTAACAATGTTACATAATTTTTGTATGCCTTTAGGAAGTTACGTATAAATTAAACTGATTGTTTATAAATGTCATAAATAATTTTAAAATCTAAAAATATTTATTATAAATCATATAGACAAACGTCCACGACAGACGTTACATTTTTACAAATGTTGGAGCTAACTGACAGTTGACCTTTATTCAAATAACTGTAGATGTTAAATAATTCACGTTCAGTCGATTATTCAATTATAATTTTATTCAAAATTTAATAAATAAACATTATTTTATAATAAGTTTAAAAGGATAAATGAAAACAAAATAAAACGTAAATATCGCACAATTTATAATGAAATTTCGTATAATTGTTCATTATAAAAAATACATATAGTATAAATAAAATTGTATATTGGTTTCCTTGTTAAATTTTATGCATTAATATTATACCATTTTTAAATGTCTTGTAAATTTCTCAAAATTTACAATCCAACATTCATATTTGTTACTGTGTCAAGCTTTATTAATACAACTGGACTATTAAAATGAAAACAAGTCGTCCGGCATTTAATGTAAATTTTGCAAAATGAAAAAATATATTCTCCGATATTCTGCAACAGTTATAACTGGCGTCTGGCGAAAAGGTGCATATTCCGCAATCATTCGTAATTTCTAAATCTACTGTCGACCGTTAAATTGTTAGCTTATTATTTGTAATTTTTTAAAGTAATGATATATTGTATCAATTACCTTTTCAATAGAAAATAATAATAACTACAAGTTGAATGTTACCTTCTTTATTGTATAATAAAGCTCGTTTAAGTTTTACTCCTAGTTAATTCACCTCCCCTTAGAGTTTAATTACACGTTCATTCAATTATACTAATTTCTTTGTGTTAATTAATACATAATGAACTGTTAAACAAAAGAGTGATAAACAGCAGTAAATAATGTAGTTGTTAATTTCAGTTTAGCATGTAAAACAAATTTTACAACGTGATTAATGTTCGATTATGGTTTAAGTCTTAAGTCTTATAAATTTTGTAAACTTCGATTTCAATCAATTTAATAAATAACTTTATTTTTACAGTTTACTGTATTTGATCGAAAGTTATGTGTAAAACAAGCAATATCAATATAAATAGTTTCAAATACAAAATTCATAAATAGAATTCATAAGTGAAGTTATTTTATTGTTTTTGTTCGAATTAGATTTAAAAAAATTGATTAAAATTCGAAATGAAAATATCATGTGTGAAAAAGTGATGAAGTATTGAAAATTCATTCATAGTATTTGTAAAAAGACACGAGTAAAAATAAGTAATGGTAAAGTAAAAATATGAAAAATTGTTGTAAAGAAGGAGAATAATTATGAACTAGACGAACCATTGTGCAAATTTGTTAAAAAAAGATATACGGATCAATGTGTTGAGCAGGTAGATGTTGAGTGAGCAAAGTTGAAAATCGACAAGGAGAAGACGTAGAATAAAATAAGTATTGCTAATAAGCAATTCTGGGAATACTACTTAGTGCTTTGTAAGACTCTCTTATGAACTCCTGACTCCGCTATTCTTATCTTAAACATTCTCACTTTTATCCTCTTCTTTTCCGGCCCATTGGAGAGTTACCTAACTTTAGAGAACTCACGCTAGCAATAAAGTTTGAGCAATCTCTATTTCTGTCTTCGTATGCTCTCGGTTTCATTTGGACGATGAAAATTGCCCTCATGTGGTGAAGCACGTTCCAGGGTACCTAATCCATGATACTAAATACGCTAGCTCGTTCATTACATCGTTTACGATTGAGTAGACGACGTGACGAAGGAACGGAATTCGCTATACAAAAGGCAGTTTTGCACAACGAAAATCGCTCGTATATCATCAGTGATCATCTTATGTGACTGAAACAAGTACATGCTGAATCGGATGGAAAAAACATTTATAAAATTTTTTTATGTGCCATGCATGAAAAAATCCTTACAAAATCAAGTTCGTTACATTTTTTAATCATTTAAAGTATTTAAAATAAAAATTTCTGAGGTTTGAAGAATTGAAGTCCATTATTTAATCAATTTAATATGGATGTTTGAGTAATGCAACATCGTTAAAATTCCTTTAGTTAATCCAAACATCAGACTTTATTTAAACGAAATACAAAATAACAACGCAATAGCGATTTAATCAATTTTTTGATAGTGTATATTTTCTTATTGTTACTAAATTTGCTAGTTATGATATATCTTTATTTTCACGTTATATATTAGGTTGGGGAAAAAGAAATCCATTATTTTTTCGGTAGATGGCTGTAGTGATCGATATCTCGTAAATTATCGATCAAACAATTTCAAATTTATGCTCGTTGTCAAGGTAACAGTTCGCA
>JABFOX010003531.1:0-10251 GCA_022817665.1 Axea sp. ZL-2020
AACTTTGTTTATAAAACTAAATAAATAAGTAGACAAAAGTCATCAAATAATAATTTCAGTATTAAAAAATTTACCTTATCTCTTGCAAGAGCCCACAAGCTAGCAGTGTGTAGTGAACATAAATCTTGTTGTTGATTATTATCTATATTACAGGACGACAGTTGACACGCGTGTAAAACTTCTAAACAACAAAGAAAAGCCCAACATTCAACAGAACCTTCAGGTTTTTGCACTTCTAACATTCTTATTTCGCTTAAAGTATTGTGTACAAAGGATAAACAACGTTGTGCGACCTATTAAACAATTGAATATTTAATTTTATATATCAGTTGTTAAATTATTTATACTTTAATTTAATTCTTATTATAAAATATGTAAAAATAAATAACAAAATTGTGTGTAAAATAATGTAATCTATAAATTTCATTTTAATCTACAAAAAGTAGTTCAAAGAAATATAATTTATTTTAACTTTCCATAAAATATACATCTTTTATTGAAATTAATATATTTACTTACTTCCCAAGGTTTGTTGAGTGACAACAACATTGCACATTGTCTACTGAATAAATAACTTCTCAGATCTAATAACGATGCTGTACAATCAGCCAATAGCAATCGTAAACGATTATTTACTTTATTAGACAATGTTACTCCTGCCCACCTGTTTAATGGGCTTTGAAAAGAAGTTAACCATGGTGGAGAATCTAAATTATAAATATGGATTTATGTAATAAATATATTTAACTATTTCTGATGCAGATAAATAAGTAAATTTATTGTTAATTATATGGATGAAAAACATACTGTTTAATAAATTTATATTAACAATTAAAAAATTCATTACAAATTATTAATAAATATTATAATTTAAAATATAGGGTTATTTTAATTTACCTCCTATTGTAGAATTAAGCACAAATTGTGTAAATAAAGCATCTAGTTCATCATATTGTACCAGTGCTTCATCACAGAGTCCCAACATTTCTAGTACAAAAGCCAGTTCTTCCTAAATTAAGTAAGTAAATGTATTATTTGTTCAAATGTAATTATAAAAATAGTATGTTAATATTTTATTATGTAATACGAAAAAATTATTTACTAATTATTAATTTTAAACATGCCTGCAAAAGAAAATAGTGGCAAAAATTCCAGCCTGGTTGATTTCGTCTTTCTCGTTGATCTCTAATCAATTCTTCAAATTTTATTAATGTTTTATCATAAGCTGCCAATGTTAGATATCTTATTCTAGCTATTAAACCTCGCCAAGATTCTGCTGATCGAGATTCAGACTTTATTGGATTTATTACAGATATACATCTGTAAATTATAAGAAAATTATATTACTATTAGTTAATTTTTTGCAATATCAATATATATGAGAAAATTCCGAAAAGTATTATATTATTGTTGAGTATTACAATAATTATTCAAAATGTTTTTGCAAATTGTAAAAATATCATCTATATATTATACTTTTTAATTATATAAAATCAAGTTTCTAGTTTTGCAGAGTTTATTTATTTTTGTTATAAACAATCATTTAATTGTATTTATTTTTACTACAATTTTCATTACAAATTTTTTTACGTAAACTGTACAAATTTTATTTGATTTTTTTTTGCTGATTTTGATTAAATGAAAAAAATGTGAAAAGTCATATTATTTCAATATATAGAAATATATATACTCAAAATTAAATAACTAATATTTTACATTTAGTTTTACTTAATTATAAATAATAAAAGTTTATATATGAAATGGTATTATTTGTTAAAAATTTAATTATATTTGTTTTATTGCAGTATTATAAAAAATGTAATGTAGTGTGGTAATGCTTAAATTATTACCTATCTGCATGTTTCGATGCAAAATCGCTTCGAAGTTTGTCTAAAACTGTTGTTCTGGGCAATAATTTATTACTTTTTTTAACATCGTAAGTTTCCACCAAAACTATCATCCAATCTTGAACATTAGATTTTTCTAAAGTCTTAAGCCACTTTTGTATTTTATCTCTAAGAGTTGTTTTATAAACATCAACATCCTAAAAAACAATGTAATATTTAATTATATCACAATTATTTTTTTTTTTTATACAAAATACTAAGTGTCAAATCATAAAAACATCCTTTAGACATGAAATGAATTTTAAATGAATAATAAATTATTTTATGAAGAGTGACATGAATAACATTATCACATACAGAGCAGTCACTCCAATATATATGAAATATTGGCTGTTTGATGAGATGCCAATCTTTGCTTGTTGACAAGATATCTTGTGAAAATGGAACGAATTTCGTTCGAAGTCTAACTTGTTTAATAGGCCTGCTGTAAGATCTTCGCCATTCCACCATTTCTGTTGGAATTGCCTTGATAAGATTAGGTTCCAGCGATTTAAAAAGTGCTTCATCTCCAGCACCTAAAATATTTATTATGTTTAAATTACATTAATAATATTTATACTAATTACAAAATTATATAACAGCTTCTGAATTAAACATTTAACACTCATTTTTAATAAACACAAGGAATAACTCTAATAAATTATTTTAACTATTTGTTAAATTATATAAATTTAACTTTTTTTATTTTATTTAATTAAATCATTTATTTACATTTAATTACTATAATATTTATTGTAATTAGTAAATAATACAGATATAAATATTATATATTTAATTAAGTAAATTAAATAACAAAATAACTAATTATGTTGTAGAATTTGAATTATTAAAAAAACAAAATTTTTTAATATCCTTGAATTAATATATTTTCAAGGGAACAGTTGTATAATTAATTTTGATGTATAAAATGTTTTAAGCATAGCAAATACAATTTTAAATAGAAATATTATACTGCCAAGTAGATGAAGAAATAATTTATATTTAATATATGTAAATATGAATTAAAATAATAATTTTTTTAATATATTAAAAATAAATATTCATGTATAATAAAGCTGTTTATATAATTTGGATATGATTAATAATAATTAATTTCTATGAACTATAAAATAATTTTAATTTTATTAAATATATAATTATGAACAAAATAATGAAAAAGCAATCTCAAGCAACATAAAAGAAATAAGACATTTATTATTATTATATAAAAGAGTCACTTGCAAGTAATAATTGTTGAACAATCCATGGGGGAGCGTGGTTTAAATTCACCAGCAGGTAGTGATCCTCCATTGCAATTCATCTCCAAGTTTTTACTACAATTTTATTAAAACCTTTATGCATTACCACAAGGAAAAAAGTATAATAGTTGTAGCGAAAACATCGACAATTCAGTCGTTATTTATCTCCATTTTATAGTTACGTGACGAGAATCAATTTCAACTCAAAATTGTCCACGTGAAATTCATTTGGTCAAAATTTCTCGTAATATCACAATTATTGAACGCGTTTACATTAAATTAAAGTTATTCAATTATGTGAATGATCTCGTCAATATTTTGCACTAAATTTTTACATGACAAGCACCATCTTGGAGGTTGGAATTTCTGTATCGACATGCCATGCTGATATGATTGACAGTACAAACTTTCGCGCTGACGACATCTGGTGAATAGAATATAAATAATTTAAATTAAACTGTTATTAAAAATATGTATATAAATAAGCAAGTAAAAAACCAATCAACTATAAATAAATAATGTTACGAGTTTAAAAATTATTTATCAATAACATTTATTTACGTGCAAATAAGTTCATAAAGAATTATGCTAATGGTTTTATTAAACATAATATATATCCATTTTGAAAAATAAATATTGTGCATCAAATGATACTTATTGTTAAATAATAATTTTGTTAAGTGATAATTTAATAATAATTTCAAAGTATTGAAAATTGTTATATAAATAAATATGCGCCTGCTCCATATAATGATGATTTAGTTCTACTCTTTTGCATACAGATGTCATCTTATTTTTTCCAATTAAAGTAAATAAATCTTGATAAAAATTCATTTGGTTTTATCTTGTACATAATTATTTATTATATATTGTTATGATGAGTATATAAAAATAAAAACAAAAAGAAACGGAAGTTATTTTTAAACTGTCATAAATTATTTGCGAATAAGATTTCATTGCTTTTTATACAATTATAACAATGTTATTTTGTCTACTATCAGTGAAATTAATTTTTGGATAAGTAAGCAGTGGTTATTTAAGGGCAGGTTATTTATGTAATTTGTGTCAAAATGAGATCACGTTTGTTCTTTTTTTACATAAATTTATTAGCTATCTCATTTGTGGTATTTCTCATATACTTATTGGGAACTACAGATTATTTAATTAATCATGAACCAAATACTTGTGAAATGACATACATGTTTGAATATCCTCAATATGTGGTGAGTTTATGTACTTAATAAAGTAACATATTTTTTAATTGAAATAATAATATCGAATTAATTTTCTTTATATATCTTTAAACATGACTTTTTACTTTATATATTATGATTTATCATCCATAACAAGCACAAATGTAATATACATCTGTTACTTATTATTTCATACTTAATTTCTGCAAAATAACTGATTTTAAATGGTTACAGAGAGTAATGCTGAATGACAACATTGAAAATCAATTTCCAAAATATGCTTTATACGCTTATGGAGAAGGTATTGTAACAAATAGATTAAGAAAAATGAAATTTTCTGGTATCCCAGTACTTTTTATACCGGGAAATGCAGGATCACATGAACAAGGTATTACATATTTATTTACTTTTATTTTATTTTGTTACTACACTCTTGTATTTAAATTCATATGTTATCATATTTGATTATGTAAATTCTAATTTGATTTGAAACAAACTTTTATATTCATTATGATGTTTCATTCATTTTGAGGATTTTATTATATATACAAAAATATTTTCATTAAAACAAAAAGATTGCAATTTATTGTAACATGAGACTTTTAAAACGTAATGGTAATTATTGTTAAAAGTAAAAATAAAATATTTATACAATTTTTTGTCATGCAGTTAAATTTTACCATTCATGTGTTGTGAAATTTAATAGCTTTTATTCAGATAAATTCTAATCAAGTTCAGATATTAACATGCATATTGCCAGTTTTTACCTCGTATAATGTTAACCCACTTTTCAAAGATCATAAAAAATTATTTAAATTAATTATTTATTTATATGATTATATATTCATATTTTATACATTAAAATATTGATTTAATTCCCAGTATGATTTTATTTATTCATTTCTAATCAATATTATTAAATGCTTAAATAAATTAAACATTAACAAAATTTGATGATTTCTATTTATGAAATTAAAAAAAAAAAAAATATTTTACTGTATTTTATTTTTCTTAATAACAATAGCTTCAGAATATTTAATTTCTATGAATTTTATAATAAAAGACTATAAAAAGTGGTTAACCAATTTTATAATTTTAAATTATGGTATTTCATTATAAAGTAAGTTAAATTGGTCTGTAAATAAAGCCATTAAAGAAAAATTTGAATGAAGTTAATTTATATTAATAATAAGTTGTTAAAATAATTAACTCAATTTATGAATTTATTTTTAGTGAGATCTTTAGCATCGATTAGTTTGAGAAAAAGTTTGAATGACCGAACAAAATTCCATTTTGATTACTTTACCGTCTCATTAGGAAAGGATTATTCTGCTTTATATGGAGGTAAATTAACAAGAATTAAATTATATTTTGTTATATTAGTTAATGCGTGAATGCGTTACGAACATATTATATAAATAAATTTATCTATTTTGGTATTTCGTTCCCAAAAATAATATATATATTCATAGATTCATAAATCTTTAATACCATTCTTTGTTAAATTATTTGAATAATAAAAAATGTTACTTTCAATTTCTAGGTTTATTAATTGATGAAACAACATATGTTTCACATTGTATTAATAAAATTCTTAGCCTATATAATAATAAATTTGATAGTATTGTTATAATTGGACATTCTATGGTTTGTATATATATATATATATTTTTTTTAATATTACATTCATATTAAATATGTATCTATATGATAACTACATTACAATTAAGATATGGTTAAAATATTTGGTTAAAATATCACTGTGATTTCAGGGTGGAATTATAGCAAAAGGAGCTCTTTTATTTACTCCAAATATAAATCCATCAGCTGCAAGTATCTTGATAAATTTAGCTACTCCACACAGACCAGCTTTAGTTTTTGATAAAACTTTTGCTAATTTTTATGACACTATTGAACAATTATCGACTAATTTAACAAAGTTTGGAATAACAATGATATCAATAGGAGGAGGTCATAAGGATACTTTGGTAACTTCAGCACAAACAATTGACAAGTTTGCCAATATTAGTACACTTTCTACAAGCATACCTTCTGTTTGGAGATCAACCGATCATCTTTGTATTTTATGGTGTAAACAACTAGTTTTAGTTTTAATTCGTGCTCTCTTTGATTGTGTTGATACCTCAACTTTACCAGCTAAAATTTCACGGGATGCTTCAAAAAATCTTGAAGTTTTTTCTTATCATTTGATTAATGTTAGTATATATTCAATTTAAATAAACTTTTTGTACAAATTATCTTTATTTTAATTTTACTTTTCAAAAACATATGTTATAATTATATAATGATTAATAGATTAATTTAATTTTTTTATATTTATTCTCTTCAGAGATATTATGGTAAAAAATTTATAAAGTATAAACATAAGGTAACTTTTGAGCCAAATGCAATTTGGTTGGAAATTATAGAAAGAAAAGTATCATGGAAAAGAATGAATAAACTGGATAACATTCCAAATAATGCAACACTTTTCTTAATGGTTCCTTTACAACATAACTTTGATAATATAACTATTGATTCGTTTGAATTAGAAACAAAAGACTGGCTTTTCGCATGTTCTGCCTCCAGTGTCATATCCTATTCTCGAAAATGGTTTGTTATAATTATGTTAAATCAATTTTAATTATTTTTATTATTATATTTTTATTTTAATACAAATTCATTATTTAGTGATTGGGGATGGAATCTGACAAATAAAACGCGACAGGTAGCAGATATCAAATATAAAACAAGAAGAATGGCAGATTTGAGTTTGAAGGAAATGAAAAAATTAGGAGTAACACATATTGTAATTAAAATAGAACCAGAAGATCGGAAAAATGTTATAGTGAACATAGATATTCATTCTAAAAGTTCAAGAATTACAAATTTTCTACACAATTATTTTTCATGGAAAATTCCATCTAAATTAATCAATATTGAAGAAGGAGATATAAGACATTACATACATTTCGCTAAAGTTCCACGTGTAATTAGTTTGGAACTTAAAAATGTGAAATGTTCTTATAATGCTGATGAAACAGCAATTGCTTTAGTGGAATTGGTTGAATCTTGGAATCCAAGTTTAACACAACTTTCATTTTTTACAAAAAGGTACTAATTAGTATGTTATTATGTTTTAAAATTAATGCTGTATTCATAACTTTACTTAGATACATAAGTAAATATGTAAATTGCCAGCTGTTGCCAGCTTCCATCAACTTTGTCTATATGCGCGAAGATCTACATCACAGAAAATAATAATTTGAAAAACATTAAAATAGTCATAGTAGAATTCTAACAATTAAAGTAATATATATATATTTTTTATTTTATACAAAAAATTAAAACTTTAATTACTACTGACAATAAAAACTGCAGTTAATCACATAAAAATAATAAAACAATAATTATTAAATTGCTTTAAAAAGTCATCATAAATAAGTAGATGTTTTGTGATTGTATTTTTTAATTCAAATATTGTTCATTAGATTCTATCAATTAGAGGCAAATAAATGATGAACTATCTGGAAAAATATAAAGTATTTAAAAAAAATGTAATAATTTATTCTAATTGACAGAGATATACAAAAAGTAATTAAAATAATTACTTTCTCATTCGTTACAATGTTATTACGACAATTGGTTTTTAATTGATAATGCAAAAGAAATTAATCACATAACTGAATGTGACTCGGTATTTTCAGATTTGAAATATAATTTTATATTACATAATAAAATGAGATAATTTTGTTTTCCTAATTTTGATATTTTACATTAAAATTTGTCACATTCAATTTTAATTTCACCATATTAATATTAAATCTTAAAAATTACTTTTGAAACTGTAAATGTAAATATTTTGAATTACCAATTTTAATTAAGTCATTTTTTTTAAATTGCCTTTCAATTTCTCAGGTATCTACTAAATTGTAAAAATGTAATATTTTAAATGATATCAAGTAAAATAGAAACTTATTTAAATGATTAAATAATACTTAATTTTCAGTAAATAATACATATAATTAATAATATTTTATTTATTTACAGTGATAATGGTCCTAAAAGTTTTAAAGTCCAACGAGAAATGATGCAAATGAATAATTCAGTTCATTGTAGGATAACTGTAAATCCAATGTGTCAATACACATTTGAAGTTAGAAAAGAAAACATAGTTGAACAAACATCAATTTTAGTGCGCGATCGTTGGCCTATTTTATATCAAATTTCTATAGCTTTATTACTTTTAACTATTGCATTAAAAATTGATTCAGATCGTCTTAATACTATAGGCATAACAGTTTTTGTAGTATATGCAGCTATAGAAGTTCATGTAGAATGTTGTGTTATGATTTTTATTTTGCACATGATGGCGATTGGAATTTGCGGTTCTGTAATATTTTTAGGATCTGTTGCCCATAAAATTGCTTCAAGGTAAATAATTAAAGGAGTAATAAAACAAAATTTTAATTATTTCCACAAATTAAGTTTCATTTATAATATAATAACTCAAATTTATTGTTATTATAATGTTTCAGATTTTTAGCAAGAGCCATAATATTTTCAGTGACATGGTCTGAATGGTTAATTGGTGGTTTGAATCAGCTTCCAATTTGTGCAACAGTGCTTATATTATCAATAATACCTGCAACTTGTGGTGCCCTTGCAATGATCATAACTGTGTTTATGTATTTTTTAAAACTGACTCATATGTATGAAGATTATTTAGAAGAATTATTAATGTCTTCCATGAGACATTTTAAAATAATTAAATCAAACAAAAATGACGAAGTACATGAAGATAAAAGAGTTAAAATACTTAATAATCTTGTTGTATTTATGTTACTTTGTTTCACAGCGTTACCTGCAGTGCCCTCTGTACTTGTTTGGGCCAAAAATTTTGGGTATATTATTTATTAATTAATAATGCAAATAATACATTTTAGATTTATAAAATTTAATATTTATAACTTTTTACAACTTAATTTAGTTAAATGAAAATTATAAATTAAATATGATTATCATGTAAAATTTTATTTTTAGAATCTCTACAAAATTGGAATCTGAAGATCCAGTTCTTTTATGCAGTTGGATTATAATAATTATATGCAGTATGATGGATCTCATTCAAATCCCAACAATTATTACTTTGCGTACGCAATTTTTAGGCTACTTTTTGTGTCTAATTAGTTGGATTATTCTTTATTTATCATCTACACAAACTGTAATTTATCATCAGTGGTGGATGCCGCCATTTGTAGCTGCTTCAGTACTTTTAATTTCATTAAATACTATTATTCCATGACTACTAGACAAATAATTTTATAGGTGTGAGGAAAAAAATTAAGTTAAAATGAACAAAATTTGTAACAAATATAACGAATTGTGTTTTTCCTTACATCTATGAATTTGTATTTAATATTTTACGAGCTATGAAAATAAATTATTTTTTTATTTAACGTTTCTTTACTAAACGAATATTTTAACAAAAAATTTAATTGTTAATATGTACATTTTGTTATAAAATACATGAAAATAATAGCATCATATGATTTTATATTGTATTGAATAAGATAATTTTTTATTTCAAGTCATCACTAACCCATTGCGTACAAAAATGTTAGAATCTTTCAAGCCGTTAATTACAAATTCAAAAGACATTCAGTCGTACATACGTACACACAGACAAACATATATACTTTCTTTTTATTGCAAAACTAATATATATATATATATATAATTCATATTTTATGCAAATAACAAATTAGTAATGATTTTTAAACAGGCACTGAATCGGCTAATTTCAATTCGTAAAATATAAAAGATATTTTATTGGTAAATCACATTTAACATGAAATATTTTGATCTTCCTATTAATGTACAAAATGATTAAAGTAATTTAATTTTAAACAT
>JABFOX010003532.1:0-10251 GCA_022817665.1 Axea sp. ZL-2020
CGCGTTTACTTTCAACGTCTCAACCGGTCGGAAAGAGGCTCGTATTTTTTAAGGATTATATGTTAAGGGATAAAAGTTATGTGTCCAGTATGACCGATCAACAATTCCGATGACTTTGTAGGTCAGGAAACATTTCAAGCGCATTCTTTGACCAATATTTAAATTTTTATGTCAATTTGCTGAGGGAGACGAACGAAGTAATTTATGCGTTTTATATTTAATGCTATAATAATTTATTTTATTTCAATTTATGAGTGAATCGACCAACATTTCAAATTTGCTGGTGACGTTTATATTAAATTTGAAGCGGGATGACACATCTCATATTTTGATGTATATAAAATACACAATTTATTTTAAACTTGTGCCCTTTTATATGAATCTTCATTTAATCGCATAAAATCATTTTTATTTAATATATGCCGTACTTTTTAATATATTAATAAAACAATTTACACGAATATGTTGATTGGAATAGTATCTAAAGAAATGTTTTTTTTTTACCGTAATTCAATTAAATCAATAAAAATTCAATTTTGTTTAAATAAGTGATCCATGTTCTGATATCATCATCCGTGTTCGTTTAGTGACAATTGAAAAGTGGCGAGAAGTTGGTGTTTTTCGCGTTCAGTCAAATATTTGTGTCACGATATATGTTACAAATATATATTAATTTAATTTATATAATAAATTGATAAAATTAAAATATATTTTCTAGAGGTTATAAGGAATATTATGTTTATTAATCATTTTATGTTACGTTTAAATTTGAAAGATTAATGGGATTGAAATTTCTATGTTTACTTTATTCAAAGCAATAATTAATGCCATAATTTTATATCTGTAATACTGAATATAACAGAGATTATAATTCATAATTGATTTATATTTTAACTACGTTCGATTTTCACTGTTGATTTTATTATACAATTATATATTGTAAATTAAAGTTTTAATAATTTTTCATTATTTTCTGTTGTATGATGTTATTTAAACTTTAATTAATCAAGATAAACTAAAATAAATTACTCCGTAAATATAATTTTATAAAATATAAAATATAAAAATATAAAAAAATGTAAAAGTACATTCATGTTGCCTAATAAGTTTTATTTTTTTCATTTAAAATTTGCTATTAGGAAGAATCAATTGTAAATGTTCATTTTTAATATTTATGCAATAAATTAAGACTGATAAAAACTGGGTTGAAGATCTTTCACATGTTTATTATAATGTCTAATAAAATATATATTTCATTTGCCACTAGTGAAACGTCAAAAATAAAATATAATAAACATTCAAATATTATTTTTTAAATCTAATTTTCAATTTTGCATACATTTAAATTGCAGTAAACAAGGTCATAAAAATCATTCAAAAACATATGTATACAGTAAAGTGAATTTTTAAACTAATCTTAAGAGGGTACATAATTTGTTGAGTTCAAAAAGTGGCACATTTTGTCTTTACGTTTTGCGTTACAGTTTAATACTTTACAATTTTCAGTATCGATTATCAAAAGTATATGTACACTGAACTAAAAAAGTATATTTTGTTTATAAATATTAAATGAAAAATAGCCGATTGCATAGAGCTTCACAAATTAAAGTTATAATCGTGTACTCAAAATTACTTGGTATCAAATCAGCTGAAATAAAAAATATTCTTTAATTTAAATTTAGTCGACTAAAAATTTATAATAAAATAACGACCATTTTCGGGCAAATGTTATATTTTGATGGTAAAATATCGTGTTTCAAATTAAAAAAAAAAAACTAATTAAAAAAAAAAAAAAAAAAAAACAAAGGTTTAGAATCTGCATTATGCGTTTCAAAAAAATGAACTAAATAACTAGTAATTTTATTATTCATAACCAAATTAGAATTGAAACTGAAAATACAATACCTCATAAAAGTAAAAAAATTATATTAAAAAAAAAACAGATAAGAATATAAAATTAATAATCAAATTCTGAATGTTAAAAATTTATGCAACACTTTTTGTGTACATTTGTTTTTCGACTTTAAAAAATTCTATTATTTTGCTCCCCAGTCGATACAATTGATTTATATCACTTTTAATCTTTTCTAGCACAAAGCGCATTGTAAAATCTAAAAAGAAAATAAATAACAGATTAACATGCCATTCATGAAGAGGGAAAGCTTCTATGGCTCCATCAGCAGCGTGTGTAAAAACGTAGTAAGCTGCATTTTCACTAATACCACCTTCTCTCACACCTTTGAATTTCTTCCCAGTTTTTCCGCCTGATTTAAGTATCCAGGGCTGATCTTCAGGTTTGTATTTCCTACTTGTAATACCAAATTTCTTACGTCTAGCTTCTTCTCTAGCATCACGTCCGAATTCTGATCCTGCTCCAAATTTTGGCATTTCTTCATCCATCCCTTTATATTCTTTAATATTGTTCTCTCGTTCCATTTTTACTTGGGACCATGCAGTAAAATCAACGTTCAGAATTCCATTAAATCTCATTATATTATACTTTTTCTTATTATTCCTATAATAAAAAAAACATACAATACAAATTAATTTAAAAAATAACATAAAAATAATGATAACATAAAGCATCCAAAACTAAAATATGAAAATGTATTTGTTGAAAAAAATTATTTTTTCTTTTTTTAACATTCCAAAAATATATTTATTTAATTAAAACAACAAAAATATTTGTAAATAACACTAGGGCGCTATTATTTAATGAAGCTGAAAAAACTTATTAAAAACTGTCGTTTTAAAAATAATAAAAATTGGCTTTTTATTTTACATATCATTTTTAAATACAATAGTATACCAATATTTTTTAATGCAATGTAATTTTAATCAAAAAATTCAGAAATCAATATACTTGTCAATTGAGACCAGATATTTCAGCTTATGTTTCTTTTTAAAAATACACCCTGAAATAAACGTAATGAATTCGCCTGAATCAACTAGAATTTGAAACACAAAAGTATACAAAGTTTAACATTTTATTGAACAAATTACATTACTCTTTCATGAAATTGAAATACAAACTGATAATTGCGAAAATAAAGTAATTTAAACAATATGATGTAAATAAGTTTGTAAATTTTGTCTTATTAAATACGTCAAGCCGCATACTAAACATATATGCAGACTTCGTGAAACACGCAACGGTTCATTCAAAAAACACATCACAATCATATTCTCTTGTAATTTTTCTCTCTACTACCCAACTCAATAATTCCTGACAAGTTCTACTATAATTATTTTCTAAAAATATTTATTTTATAAATATTTTAAAAATTATTCTTATTTTATTTTATCATTTAGAAATTGCAGTTACGTGATATAATAATTATATATATTGTATTTAAAATTTTTTTTAAATTATTAAAAATCAACTTATGAAAATCAGTAAAATATAGGCATACATTCAATAAAATCATTACTTTTAATCCTCATTTTTTCATAAATCTTATAATTTTAATACAATAGTCCAATATTTTATTATTTTCCCAATACATTCTGTTTTTATACATTATATAACTTTTACTTCAAGATTTTATTGTACAAAATTATCTAACATGATTAATTTACATTCAATCAAATCTACCAAACATGAAAATCTTTCAAACCAAACATGAAATATTTTTAATTGGGGTTCGATAATAGATCAAATACAAAATCTCAATAGCTAATTAGATTTTACAGATTCCTGTACAATGAGGAGTTGAGTAATGCAAAAATTATATTTATCATTTAACTTACTTTGGTACACGGATACTGAATTCTTGTACTGTTGGTTGTGGAGCCTGCAATTTAAATTTGAGTTAATATTAGTAAAATACTAATTTGTTCATAAAATATAGAAATAAACTATACATTTAATCAATAACAAATCTTTTACCAATACTCTTTGTTAGTTTTAATGCACAGACACAAATTTTAAAATCACTTTATAAATAATTTTTTACAATAAAATAAAAATTTGTATAAAATATACTTTTCTTTTTTTATTCATTTATATATGTTTGTATGTTTGTTTCTTTTTACAATTTTTACTATTAACAATTTTTTTTTTAAAAAATCCAATAATATGCATTGTTTACTAATGTAGTGTTAATTTGATATACATATATTTATTTATACATGATATTACAATATACACATGATAATTTTGTTTTATGAGGTACACTAGGTTTTTTCAGTCTATGCAACATTTCCATACCAGGAGTATTTGCCCCATGCAACTTGTAATAATGGCAAAGTTTGCAAGCAACACTTGCACGCATACAGTAAATATGGATTTTTTTTATTTTTAATGTAAGATACATTAAAACAGATAATTCAAAGTAATATCAAATCTGAATTAATCATATTTAGTTAATGATGCTTCATTTACAAAAGCTAATATACTTTATACGCTAACAAAAAAGAACTAATAATTTATCTTTACATTAAATGATTAAATCAATTTATAAGAATACATTACATAACAAATATAGAACATTCAGTCAGCAATTTAAATTATAGTTAAGAAAAACTGTTTTAGCATTATTAAGTTTAAAAAATGTTAAAACAATCTTTAAGGTTTATTATAAAAACAATAAAATGTTAATATAGCAATAAAACAAGAGTTGTAAAAAAATTATTTTAAAATATTTTAGAATTAAATGTAGTTGTAATAATTTTAATTTTTATAAACATGGTTTTAACACTATTCCAATAATCTTTTACCATTATTTGATATTTTTAATTTGAATTTCATTATTTTTAAGATTTTTTAATTTAAAATTAAATATTATGTATAAATATAAAAATAACGTTTATAATAATATAAAATTTATTTTCTCAAATTCTGTTAAATACTTCATAAATTAATTTATTTATAATATTACATTTAACATTATACTTATGCAAATGACGAATAAATCTTTATTCAACAATATAAATAATCACTTATATATGCAATATTTATAAATATATTAAATTATAAAAAAATTCTTGTTTTAACTTAAATAGAAATATTTTTTTATTTATAATAATAGTTGTTATACTTTTAAGATATATTTATTGATAAGTAATTTAAAATTACAATAATCTTTTTTCAATGAAATAATTTAAAAACTTTTTTTTTTTTTAATATACGTAGAAATTTAATGCTAAATCTACGATTAGCTTCAGAAATCAAAAAAATTTTTAATTTTATAAGATACATAGAAAAACTTTTTTTGGTGAGAGATGAACTCTTTAACAATTTATAAATATAAGAAAACATCATAACTCACTTTACTTTGCGATGAAGTGCTCATTTTGAACAAATTAATATTATTCAGATTATATTTTTATTCACATTTATAAAACTTTTCCGTTTTATTTAATAATTAAAAGGAAAACAAGTATAAATTATATTATTTTAAAAATGACCAATTACTTGATACTTATAAATTTATTTGTATTAGTTTGTTGGCATTTTTAATAATTTGACAATTATATTATATATACATATATGTATATATATAGTTGTAATCGTCTAAATTGATACTAATATTGACAACAAAAAGCAAAAATATAGACGCTCATCTACGACAATGTACTATGAGAAAACAATCATATGATAAGAAAATAACACATGTGAATTCCGAACCAGGAGTATGGTGAGATCGCGTACTTCCAACTATTTTAGGAAATACAATTTTATGGTTCACGCGCGTAAAATTTGAAAACATAAAAAACTGCAAAATAAATTGACTGAGTAAGTAAAACAAAAGTACATAGATATCTCTAAACCTGTTTTCTTTATTCATGAATCATAACATTCACAATCAAAAATCAAACATTACACATTAAAATAAAATGTATATCTCACAAAAATATATTATTTGGCATTATAACAAACTCATGCAAAATAACAAAAAATTATTTGTTCATATGAAATAAATATTCGTACACGATACGCGCCATATTTGACGTAGTAAATGTAATATACAGGTTTCAGAATAACAGTTATCTCAGCTGTAGAACAGGACAGCAATCATGTCAACTATACTGCTTAAAATAAATTTGATACGATACTTTTTTTATGAAAGTGTCTGCTGGCACGAATGACAACTATACCAAACAAAAATACAAGGTTTCTTGTAGTTATTGTCATTTAGCTTGTCAAATATACAAATTGATACATTCCATGAGTAAAATTATGCCCTTATATTTACAGAAGTAAAAGTAAATTTTGTTTGTATTTTTTCTAATTAAAAAATACTTTTAAATACGAAATAACGTTTTAATATAGTTTCTGTCAATGGTTTGTTTAATGTTCCACTATTGCTTTTTGCTATCCTAAAATAGTCTTAATTAGAAATAAATATAAATCTAATCCTTAATAGCACATATTTTTAAAAGATTTAGTTAAATTATGAATGTATTTCTATATTTTAGTGTTGTAAAAATCAATGAAAAATTGGACAAATCATTGAGAGAAATAACATTATAATTTATTAAGAAAGAAATTATAATTAAATTATAAAAATTAACACACTCGTAGATCTATCAATCTTTACAAATATTTTTCAACAAGATTAATTAATGATTGATTTTATACATGTATAATTCTATTAATAATTTCTTTATCAATATTTTTTAAAAATATTACATAGAAGAACTGTACTAATCTTGTTATAATTTCAATTAAGGAAGGAATAAAAATATAAATTATTACATTTAAACAAAATTCATGACTACAGATAATTAAATTATAATGATAAAAGAACCAGTGATTATTTATGAATCAAACAGTAATTGCCGTAAGAGTTTAAATAATGCTCAATTATTATCATAAATGCTGATAATATATCAATTTACGAGAGCACGATACACGCTTCTCAAATTGTCAAGAATTGACTTCGTAATCAATTCTTGCAAAAAGAAAAAAAACTGGAAAAGTCTGGCCAGTTGTAAAGATTAAACGCAAATGAAAACATTTGTTTAACTTAAAACAACAGACGCGGCACGTGCTGAAAATTATGATAATTCTTCTGGTAACATTAGCTAAAAATCTTATATAAACATAACTCAGTGTTGCTACTCTGTAACAGATAATAAAGACGATTTTTGAATCAATCAAGAATAAGAATAATAAAGGTAATTAAACCAGTTCTACTATATAAAGCTCATTGTAGATTTTAGAATGTACTAAAAGATCGTGAATGTGAACATTTTGTTAAATTTGCAAGGTATAAACGTTCTTGTAGGATTAATTGTAAATTAGTGTTTTTTCAGGGTGCATAGAAATAAAATTAATATATTGTTTAACATCACTATACTGTAATCAATTTCAAATGTATAAAATGCGAATATAAAATTACATTTATAGAAAATATTTTTATTTTTTTGTACAGTATATTTATCGAATACCTCGATAAGATAATTGTTCTGGTTTTCACAGTAACATATCATTTTTAAACAAAACTAAATATTTTAAAGCGAATAATATAACTCGTAATATTTAATAAGATTAGAATGAATTTAAGTGAAATAAATTTTAAATTTAAAAACAAAATATTAAAAAAAAATAAAATTAATCCCCGGATTACTTTATTAACAACCTATTTTTTTATCGTTTGACGACCACTGATTAACAAATTTTATAAGAACTAAAAATTATTCTTATGAATTATTATATTACATAAGAAAATCAAAATTAAATGTAATACATCGTAATTAAAATTGAAAGTATTAATAATGCAGTAAAGTTAATTTAAATTTCTGTTTTTATTAAAATAATTTAATCTGTGCGATTAAGGGATTATATATAAAAGTAAGGCATTGCGTAATATAAAATATTAATAATATACCATAATCGATTAAAGTTTTTATATATTTAATTATATTACAAAGACAAAACTTTTAAAACAGAAATGTTTTAACAAGTAAGTAACACATAAATAAAACAATGTTTTCAAATATTACACATTATAATTTTGCATTACATTAATTTTGTAAAACACATTCCGATTATGCACAACCTGTCCCACACAAAAGGTAATTGATCAAAAATACTGCAAAGACAAATAAAATATGAATATCTTACAAAATGTAAAAAGTGCACTACCTGTTCACTGTTTGATTGAAAAGGGATTAACCATACAAAATTTGCACTAGAAAATCAAACGGTCAACGTCGATTACTATTCAGGTGTTCTAAATCGTTTTTTGGCTAAAATTGTTCGACTTCGACTCAAATGCCGGACACAAAGAACATAGTGTTTATCGCATGGCAATGCACCGGTGCATAAAAACATGTTCTCTCTTATTCGTATAATTTCATTTCGTGCAACTTTTGCTTATTTTATAAATTAACATTGACAATGAAAAGAAAGCTCTTCGATACAATTTCAGATATCCAGAAGTTTTCGCTATCATATTAAAGATCATTTCAATGAACGAATATAAAAAGTGGTCTGGACATTTTTGCAATCGCTTTCTCTTGCATATTAACTTTTAAATGAGATTTAAAATAAAAATCATCATATAAATTAAAAATAAATAACGACTTGTATTTTATTTCATAAGTTACTTTTCCTATGGGACGAACTGCATAAATAATACATTTGAATTAGCATCGATAATTTTTAAATTTTGTTATACATTTATATTACATTTTTTATACTTTAAATAAATTATAAATACTAATTTGTGTACCAAAAAAAATCTCGCTTAAAAATAAATAATAGCTTAGTAGTATATACACACACTGAAAATTCTTATAAATTAATGTGTATATGTATATATAAATATATTTACAATCAATATTAACTTGTATAATATAAAATCAATAACAATCTTTTACAAACTCAATCCTGTTTAAATCTGAATAAAATAAATTTATACATAATTGAAAATATAAACATCTAAACCGTATCGTTTCTTTTCTTTTCTTTTTTTCTTTGTAAATTGTTTATTATATAGTATATTAATAATCTTTCGTATTTTGTCATTTGCTAGTTTTTTTTCATTTATTTAAATATTGACATAGAAAAATAATAGAAAATAAAGTGTTCGTTTATTTATGTAGAAAAAATGTTCAATATTAATAATATCAAAAACTCGATTTTTTTTCATATCTACTTAATTATATTTGTTTTATTTTTCTTTATTAGCACTTAATCAGTATTTTTTTATGTAAATACAATTTACATACGATAATTATGAATATTATAAATATACGCGGAATAGTATTCCGCAAATTAATAAAAATTAACGTAAAAATCTTATTTTATATACTATATATATTTTATGTTCTAAATGTATATGCGTATTGCATTTATTAAGCTTTTTCAATAAAAAATAAGAAATTGTTTCTACATCATTTATTCGATATATATACACACGCCATTTTTTGAACATTATTGCAAAAAAACTATAATTATTTTAATAATATCAACAGAATTTGTAAAAAATCTAACAAATATTGTTCCAGAGGTAATTTATTTAATGATAATCACGTTAAATTATATTAATATAAATTTCACATAAGTCTCTAACGTCTTAATTTTATTTTTTCAATTATTTCAATTTTTTCAGTTATGATTATAAATAGTATATTATTTTTTTTAAACGGTATAGAAACATAAATAATAGTAATAAATAACTCATATATATGTTATAGAAGGATGAATTTTTATTTTTAAAAAATACTATTTTCCACTTATTAAATGCAATATTAATGATTAACTTATTACACACGATTTATATAGGAATCTTGACCACTTTTATATTAAACTTGGTTATTTTATAGTCAGAAAATTTAATGAAAATAGACATTACGTGGGTCTATACATTCACAGTACATATTTTTCTCGTTAAAATGATTTTTAAATTTTTACTACCTCTTCGATTAAAGAATATATTTGTAGAAAAATATGTTTGTTCATATTTAATTATTAATCAGTATTATACAAATTATACAAAGTAAATGTAAATAGCAGATATATATCCAGCTAATGTGTACATTATGCTAATCACATATCTCATTTCTATACTAACATTTTTCCGAGGTAACACTACTGTAAATATTAATAGTGTCATTTCAAAATTATTAATAAAATATATATTTATTAAATAAAGATAAATGTTAATATCTTTATTTATAAATCCTACAACTACCTCTAAATTTATTTTTATAAAACTGCTTATAATAATTGCAATCATTTTAATTTCCAGAAGTATAATACTGGCACACTACATTATTTTATTTATTGCAGATTGTATG
>JABFOX010003533.1:0-10251 GCA_022817665.1 Axea sp. ZL-2020
AGATATATTTTATTTTTTAAAAAGCAATTTATCACATTTCCATATTTTTATTCTAAAGATAATTTTACTTTTTCATAGAAAAGTTATAATCTGCGTTTTCAAATATTTTATCGTTAATCAATATTACGAAATTTATTTATTAAAACTTTTATTCTTATTCTTATAAAAGCCTCAATATTTTTAAAAATCAACAACAATTAAAATATGAATTAATTTAGACGTTTCATTACTGATATATTACAATTCAAACAGTGAATTGTTTTGATATTGTCTTTAATAAATTTTTAGTTATCTTTTTTATTTTACTAGATAAATTTATAATATTTGTAGAGAAACCCAGACTTTATATTGAAAAGAGATACTTTAAAGAAAAGTAAGATATTAAAACAAAACAAAAACATTATTTTCTAAGCTTTAAAAATAAAGTTTATACCATTCGAAATAAGTGATGAACTGATAATTATTTTGTGAGCAGATCTGAATAATTTTGGACAACAACTCGTCTCTGTAAGTCGTGCCCTCAGCTTTGTCCATATGGACCATGAGTTTTTTGACGATTTCCATGAGTTTTTTCTTGGATACAAAGCCGTAAAGCAAATCGAGGGCTCTGAGTCTGATGCTCTCGTCTTTGTCATCAAGGCACTGCATGATTAAATCTTTATGCGCTTGTACACTCTTTGGATGAGTTTTTAGAATTTTTGACATGGCAAGCAGACCCAAATACTTGAGGTTTTGATCGGTGTCTTCGATGAGTATGCGCAGTTTTTGCACGCCCAGCTGAATACTGTTCGAGTGGTTTGGCATTCCCGAGGAGATGGATATCAGAACTGCGATCACTGTGTTGATGCACTCGTACAACAAAGACATGGCTGACGTACTAGTTTTAAGAAGACCAATATTAATCTCTGAATATTGATATTAAATTCAGTTCAAAACGTGGAAGAGCTATCTTATTTTATTTTATTTTTATTTTTCACTTTATTATTCACTTTTATTTGAACCTCTTGCACGTTTCGCACCTTAGATTAAGAACAATCTTGTACATTTAAGAAAGCAACTACTGCAAAATTTGACCATAAAAAGTACTAGATAATAAAAGAGATAAATGATCTATAAATCTATGTATCTAAAGAAAATTGTAGTCGCATCATTTACGCCTTTCATCGTAAAAAATATGTTGATATCTGGAAGAAATACCTGTGTATTAAATTGGTAAGGGGTTCTATTAGCTTTTTGCCAAGCCTAGGTTCTAGAGGTGTCAAGGCGCCAAACTGTAAACGTAAGGTCTATGAAACAAATGTCAATAAAAATGAGTACTTAACGTATTCTAATGATGGAAAGAAAGGTTGGCTCTTTTTTCTGGCTGCTCGACAAAACTACCACATAAACTAGTTTGTTTAAGTTTGCTTTGGTTGTAAAAATCAATTTCCTTCATTAATCATTAAGGTATTAAACATGACTAAAAATTAAATACTGAAAAGAGTTTAAAATTTTTGATTTTTCAAGTGGTATTGATTTTTGCAGTCCAATTTCTACGGTTCTTTAATTGCTTGAAAGTAGGATGAACGCAAATGAACTAATTTTCAACCTTGATATGAGGTCTATTAGTGGCTGGGTCAATCGACGGCCCATTCGCGGCTCGATCAGCGTAATGGTCGAGAACTGAGCATGCAAAAACACATGAATAAATGATTTTAGAGGTAAAAGTGTACTTTCGTTTTGAGCCATACTAATTTAAATGGTTAAAATTGAAGTATAGTTTTTAATCTAATAATTTGTTTGAAAATAATATAGACCAAAACCCATTATTTGACTATTTCACTTCTATTGAAAATGATACTCAGATTTTCAAACAATCTATTTAATTCAGGGAAAATAAAAGTATCAAAGAAGTTCTGCAATGTATAAAAGGTCCATATTTTTGGAGACATAATTTTTGTTTTTCTCTTTAAATTTCAATCATTTTAGATGTGTTGAACTTTTATTTTCCCGGTAGAAAACTTTAAATTTATGCATTTATATGATACCATAAATATCATTCTTTGGAATTTTGCTTCTAAATCATAGTCAGTGTAACATGAATCATTTTCTGTAATGTTTTAATTCAAAGAATCGAATGGTTTAACTACATATTGAAGAAGGGCAAAATTAAACATATTGAATATATTTCGAATAAGAGCATTGTCCATTTCTGCTAAAGAATGTTTCAATGAAATTTGACAAAATTTAATTTTAAAGCAAACTAAACTTTTTTAATATGGATATCATCATAAGGAAATTATTTTTAGTCTGAATAAATCCCATTCATATACAGAACAAACAAAATCTAATTCCCTATCATGGATTGCTCTTAATTAACACTTCACACAGCAATTCATCTAATTCCCAACTGAAAATTAGATCAATTTTTTTCATTAAAACAGTTGTAAAAACAACGAATCAATCAGGCTTATGAAGTTAAATTCGTATAACTTAATTCAAATACTTACCAACATTACAAACAAAAGAAACTTTAATTTAATTTGTTTATATAATGTATAATAAATTGATGAATGAGTATCTCATCGAATACATCTGTCTTACCAACTTAATGATTTTAATAAGCATCCAGTTGTTGGTAGATGTGGTCATGAGTTTGAAGAAAATTGGAGCGAGACTCAAGTAGTTTTTTGGATTTTTACGAGCCAGTTCACAGACAACGTTGACCGCGGCAGATTGTACTCCACTGTCAGGGTCTTCCAGTTTTTCCTTCAGTCTTGGGAAAGCGGGTCGCAGGGCCTCGGGGAAGCGCAAGAACACCTTGTACATCATCAGAACAGCTTTCTTACGTAGGTACGGCTTGGTCGAAGTCAAGAGGGTCATGATGTCGTTCACCAGGTCGCGTGCCAAGTCTGAACTGATGAAGCAAGAGAGTCCACTTAAAGCCAAACCTGCATCGTATTGATTTTGCGAATTCAAGTCCTTTCGAATCATGTTGGTGGTTAGCATCAAAAGCTGCAAAAAATTTCAATGAATATTATTATAAACAACGAATTAAATATTATTATAAAAAAGTAATTCACACGTTATATTTTGTTTGATTGTTATTACACTAAACAGAGCTATAAATAGTTTAGTCAGTGTTATTAGTTTTATAATATTAAGAAAATTTATAATTATTAAGATAAATATTTTTCAAGGTAAATTTGTTCTAATTATACAAAAGCATAATTTTAATTTTCTAGAAATGCTATATTTTAGCTGCAATTCAAAATTATTTATTATTTATTTATTTTTAAATTGAAATTATGTTTAGAATTATGAATATTTGATAACAAAATTTATTTATATTCTTGATAAAGCTATCTTAGAAACAGTTATCAAAATTATATTAATATTAAGTCATTAATAAAATTGACTGTTTTTGTATACTAATTATTATAATTTAATATGCATTAATAAATAAAATACAAGTTGCTTAAATCACTGATTTGAAACTTATTAGAAATAATAATGATTTGATACATCATTTGATGCATTTAGTTTTTTAATGAGTTTAATTATACATACATTTTTTAATATTTATTTCTGAATTTAATATTATACACTAAAGTGAATACAATATATTTATATTAAATATTTTGTTAATAGAAATTATACTTTATATAATTATTTTATGTTTATTATAAATTATATGTAGTAAAGATGCATTTTTGTAAATAAACTAATAAATACGTAAAAAATAAAATTATATTGATTTTAGTAATTTTGTAGAAATATCTGCGTAATTTCATTATAAATATTATTTAAATATAATATAATTTATTTGAATATTTTTGCAATATTATATAACTATTATTCAATAATTGTTACAATCTTAAAAATAAACATCCATATTTACAGAAATTTGAGGTCTTGCTTTTTAACAATACTGTACAAAATGTTCAAAAACTTTTGTTTTAACTGAATATTTCACTGTTTTGTAACATGCAAAAAATGGTGCTATATGTCCTTATATCAGAATTAATATAATATTTTATAACAATTTTGTATATTAATGTAGTGTTATAACAACATTGAACATTTTAAACAAATTTTCTTTCGAATTATAATTACACTTATATGCATGTGTGTCAATATATATTTCTTTTATTTTTCGAAATGATGTGTTTTTAATTTCTTTTAAAATGGTTTTTAATTAAATTCCTTTATGTTACCTCATTCGGAAAATAAAATTCACAAGAATATATAAAATATGATAATACAATCTCAAATAATATAAATATTAAATATTTAACAAAACAATAACAAAGCAATATATAACTAAAAGAATTAAACAAACTTTATTAAATGTTTAAAATATGTTTAATTTATTATAAATCCAGGTTAATTTGTATTTTTCATATATTTTCACCACTTTTGCATTATTTGGAATTATCTTCAAATGCTTGTTATATACTCTTAAACATTTTTTAACTTTGATACTAAACAAATTTGTTCTCAACTACAATTAATCAATTAATGGATATAATTCATTTGTTAAACATATATCCGTATTATTTTTCATTTGAACGAAACAATAATTTTAATTTCAGAGCGACGATCCACGCTTTTATATAAACAGTAATTACACACCAATTACAATTTCATACAATTATCATAAAATTATCAAGATTTAATTTGAATACAATTGTCAGTGCATTAATCCGAAAGAAACATTTTAGTACAAAATAAATGGTCCAGATATTCCATTTCCAATCGTCAAATAAATCATTTCTCTTGATTATGACAAATCACCTCGGTATCTGTATGGAAACTCTGGCTGGCAGCTAAGTATCCGATCCTCTTGTACGTAAACTTCGGCGAAGACATGACTTCTATGATATTGAATCCAGCCCAGCTGATGTCATACCCCAGCATTTGCAGCTTGTCGTTCAAAAGAAAAAGCAATTCGATTAATTGAAACCAACCAAACCACACGAATCTGATTTAAAAAATGACAAAGTGAAAAGTAAATAAACAGCAGCGTATAGAAAAACTCGACACTGACTCAATCCGAATAAGCAAGCATTATCACGAAAGTTTCGTTTCGCGCCACATCAGGCTTCCTGATCAAATTCGCACGATTCTAAATAAATTGTACTTACATATGTCAGCTTAGCAACAGCATTGGCTTTGACGGCGATGTTTTCCTGGCGCAATTCGAGTTTGATCTCCTCCATACACTGCGCGATGTACTTCGCCTGCAAAGCAAACGACAACAATTAACTGTGACGTTTCGCAGTGCTCGAAAGTCGTCGAGATTGTTCGTCTCCATCGGGAAACGTCAAAGCAAAGGAACGGGCAAGAAAGTTGCGAGGTTGGAATCGTGAAGTTGATTTCGTCGAGATTTTTAAACGCGCTCCTGTTCACCCCAGAGCGGGTTTTTGTCGGGACGCGTCGGAAGGACCGAAGTGGGCTGGAGGGGACGAAATCTGTTTACCTCATTTTCCTTGTTGTTTCTGATGCCCCTCACGAGGTCGGTTAAATTTTTGTCAAACATCCGCTCGAAGTTGCCCTTCACTTTGCGCAGTGCCATTGTTCGCCACGACGATGCGGCTCCGGCGACGAGATACGAGCGACGGCGACGCGGTTTCAAGGTGCTGCACAGCGGCGACCAATCACATCCTACGGATTAGCGCGAGTTTAGAAAAGCGACCGCGTTGCACGAGCGATCGGGTTTCGCCATTTTGACTTTTGTTGATTGACAGGTTGGCGGCCCTGGCGCGTCGGCGCAAATGCGACGCGACGGTGCTGACGAGGTGTTGGCGGTCGAACTGCTTCTCGAAAGAGATGTTTTTAATTATAGGTATTATTCCGTTGATGAGAAGAAAACATGATTGACTGAGAGTAAATATAACGCTGCAATTCTGTTAGATTTATTTAGCGAAACGAAGGGCGATTGCAATATGAAGTCGAAATGATGAAATTGAAGGGCGATGAGTTCATTATATGTAATGCCAATGAATGTGTATATTAAAATCAAACATTGTTTAAAAATGTGTATGGAAATAGTTTGTAAAAAGTCTAACATCGAAACGAAAGATTTCAAGATTGCTAGCGGTGAGTTTATTATTATTAGCGAATGATATAATTATAATTATAACAAAAAATTCTAAAATATTTTTAGTATTAAATAATAGTATTTAATACTATATAAATATGCTATAAACATATATCCGCTTGAAATAACACTGTATAGATGTGTTTGAGGAATATGATTTAAATATTTTAAAAATTATTTTAAAGATTATTTGATTATTAATTTAATATTTTTAAAAGCCAAAATTACTGCAGTGTTGGATTTTAATGTAATTTCTGAGTTATCTTAATGCAATGGTAATTTTATTGTAACGTTCTAGAAATGTTCTTAAAATATGCATCCATAGGGAATGAATGTATTTTTTATTGTACTAAAAGTTCAGTGCTTTTACACGTAATTATATCATTATCATTTAAGTTTAAAAATAAGTTATTTCTCTCACGCAACGAAAGCATTTTTAATTTTTAAACTATGTCAACATTATATTACAATATTGACAAGACTGTATAATATTGCGTAAAGATCAGTGCACATGTTCTTTTGCCTGTGTTGCTAAAAAAAGTAAACGTCAACACGCGCGTAACGCCTGTTGGTTGTCATACTGAAGACATCAAATCATATATTTAATTCTTCTCATTGATGTATTAAATGTCAATGGATTTTTTTCAAACTAATAAAAAGTATTTATTTTATGAACACACAGGCACCTAAGTTGAAATAATATATTTTTGAAAACAAAACAATTCAAAATTGATTTGCGTTCAATTTTAATTGAATTTCCTTCAACATTTAAGTTAAAGAAAAAAATATGATAAATGCAAATCTGTACATCAAAATAAATGTTTTTCGATACAGATTAACTCCAATAGGCAATGAGCTTTTGAACCTGCAGGTATCTTCCTACTTCGTCTGCTCATCCCCAAAAAGAGAACTTGTAACCCTAAATTTCCCAAATGTCATAAAACAATGCAAATTTATATTCTTGAATTTACTGTTCCATTACAAAACCAAAACAAACTTTCAAAAATTCTGAGTTTGTTACACAGTTAAAACTTATATTTAGTTTACACACGTGCTTCGTTACAAATAATTCATTAAAAGTCTTTTAAGCAATTTGTGTAAACTTCTATATAATTCAAACCAATGTGCATTGCATTTAATAAGAATAACTTAAAGTATTTAAATTATCCAAGATAGTTCATACACGCCATATTTACAAATACTAAATAAAAATACTATTTTTATTATAAAAAAAAGATTCGTTTTGACAACGTGAAATAAATTCTATTAATTATTTCTTTTTTCCTTTTCAGAAAATCGTACCATTTAAGAGACCACCTGGCCTGCTTACAAGTATGTTTCATTTTAAAAATCCAGACATTTATTTGTTCATGTTGATTATTGTATAAAAACATTTCTACAAAAATTACATTTGAACAGCTAGATTAAAGACTACACGCGTGTCATTATTTTAAAAGAACCTGTGTTTAAAAAGGATATTTGAAGAAACGCATTCGTTTGCATACCAGTGAAAACACACACAAATGCATGTACTATCAATATGTGTGTGAAATGCACGCACTTTCAATATGTGCGTTAAATGCATACACTTTCGAATATGCATTAAGGAAAAACCATATAAATATGAGAACCGTAGAAAAGCATTTACATATAAATCAATGAAGGAACGTAATTGCACACACACCACTAGAGCACGTTAATAATATATATATTGTAAAATGTTATTAGAACACAAATGTAGATTAATGTCACAAGTCCCTGTTTGCAACGATGCAAAAAAAGATTTTTTACGTTTCGAAGTAGATTATATTTAATTATATAGTTAATTATATTTCTGTGGTAGAAATTTCTACAATTAACCACATTTGAGTGTATTTTATAGCAGAACTGTAATTAAAAAAAAATATTTTACAGTATATATATTTATTTTCTATGTATAGTTAATACTGAAAGTATTAAATTCATAATTATAAATATTATGCAATGTCTCTATTGATAATGCAAGCAGTTTAAAAGAACGTAATCATAAGTTTATGAATGTAACAGAATTACTTAACAAATAAACTCTTTTCGTTTTCCAAGCAATCATTACAGATACATGTCAAGAGTACTAAAACAAAACAAAACAAAAATTAAAAAAAAAAAAAATGATAATTTGACAACTTTTTGTGTATAATTTTAAAAATTAAAACCAATTTAAAGACTGTCAAAAGCACAATGCTTTACAGTTTCCTACATTATCCATCGTTGGCAATTTTATTAATCCAAATTTTCTTTTAATTTTATTAAAACTTCTAAAAGAACATTATCCACCAATTGAATTATCTTCTTGAAAAGAAAACAAACAAACAAAAAAACAATACGAAACAAAACTTAAAAAACCTAAGTGAACACAATTATGAACTCGATGAGCATTTTTTTGGATACAGGAATTCAATATGGCGACTCGGAAAATTATTCATTCATGAAATAGTTATCTTTAAAATAAAAGCTCATTAAATACATGACAGTTGTTGCTCCGAATAATTTAAAGGGAATGGAGAAAAAGAACCGATATATGAAGTAACAAGGATGTCTTCATTATCGGAATAAAATAAATCCAAATACGTGCTATTAAATTATTGCAACTGCAATTGGCAACGTAAAAGAAGGTTGTCGAGATCGCTGGGGATACGCGAGCACGGGTAAAGCGGGTTGCGGGGAAAAGCGAGTTTCGCAATGCGCATGCGTAGTGCGACTTTTCCTTCGCGTAGGCAATTGTTATGACAGCGGCAGAAAGTTAGTACGACGAGGTGCGTCTGGTATCGAGTTAACGAAAGAAATATCGCTTAATTACGACGCGAACAAAACTTGACATTAGGATTGAGTTTCGCCTGACGTTAAGACGAATACGAAATGAAATTCAAATACAAGGAGGAGCATCCGTTCGAGAAGCGAAAGGCTGAGGGAGAAAAGATACGTCGAAAATACCCCGACAGGGTTCCCGTAAGTGTGGGAGTGCTTGCGTGAAATATGTTTGGAAACGTTCGAAAATCCGTCGAATTATCGCGCAATTGATTTGACGTGAAAAATCGATTGTTGCGTATGACGTCATTCGTTTGGATACAAATGCTGGTTTCAAGGTCAAAGTTGTGTTTTTTTCACGGGTTTAATTCTTTGGTTAGATTTTTCTTGTTTCTGTTTTTATTGTTATTATTATTACCAACAGCATTGCTGTTATTTTCTTTTTTCCGTTAGTGCGTCTATCGATTTTCCGCGAAAGGAGGAGAGGGGTAGCCTTCGACTCGATCGATGATTCGACGGAACCGTTTGTTTTGTCTTTCGTTCTCCTTTTCGTTTGTTTTCATTTGAAAATTGTGTCAACAGTTACGACGCAGTTTTCGAGAAAGCTATCACATACTTTACATTCGTTTGTTTTTATCGCGAAAAAGCAGAAGGAAAAACGGAGTTGGCCTTTTTTTTTTAATTATATTCTTTTACTTGATGCAGAATGATTTTAAGCGCAAATTAAATTTCAGTCGACGAAAGTTCACGTTTTAACGCAAAATTGGAGAAATTGTCGTAACGTGACTTGCCATCTTTGTTTTTTCGCGACAAAAAACAATGATGAACGATCGTGATTCACGAGACGTGCAATAATGCAATTTATCCTGAACGGAATGATGGAGAAAACATTGCTGAATAAAAAAACGACTTGTTGCAAATGCGACATGCGTATTCGTGCACACGCGAAACGCAGTGGGCGAGTGTGTATCGCTGTATAATAATCAAGGCGAATTAATTTTTTGTTATTCGACTGAGTCGGCAACATAGATTCCTTTTCGAGATAGAGAAACAGGTACATTTCCTTTGTGCTTTCTTATGAGCAAGTGGACGCTGGTCGTCTGTCTTGCACCCCGACTGAAAACATTCTCAGTGTAGCTTTGTTTCCTACATTTAAAGTATGAAATAAATAAAACGCTAAAGAACAAAATAACGATGAGGAAAATATGTTACTTGAACTATTAAAGAACATGAAAAGTTGATTTGAATGGCAATAACGAATATATTAGGTTGGGGAAAAAGAAATCCATTATTTTTACGTGAACTTCAAGACTTTATTTAACATGTTTTGCATTGTCCGATTTAGGTCAAATATGCACCATTTTGTTCTATAATTTGTTGCCATT
>JABFOX010003534.1:0-10250 GCA_022817665.1 Axea sp. ZL-2020
TATCATAACAAATATGATAACAAAATTATATTTAGCAAAGGGACGGAATGAGTTCTGACATAATAGCTAAAAAATCTGTTAGTTTTAACATTACTGACATTTTTAATTATATAAGTTAAATGCCTATAAATTGTATTCATTTAATTAATGAGCAATTATTTTTTATTTGATTAATCTTTTATTACTTATAAACATAAAGTTTTATATTTCATGCGGTCTAATACTCCAACCATACATTCGATCGTCATCAGTATTTTAATTAAATTTTCATACATGTAATATATCTTGTTGTGCGATATTTTAAACAATTGACTATTAATCGTGGTGACTGATTGTAACATTATTAGCTATGTCGAAATTACATGTATAACAATGTAATTAAAATCCTGATGAGAACTGTGACTAGACCTGCGGGCAACCGTTGCCATAGATTAAGTCACAGTAATCATAAATTGCGCTATTGCTCCATATTACAGAATAACGATGACTTGAACAAAATCTACAGATCAGAAATGGTAAACTACAATTACGATAAAGTATCTACCATAGAAGTAGACGTATAATGTCCACAAATTTAGCCAAAATTATCAAAAGTAAAAGTAAAAATACATTAAAATAAAATAATTTGTGCTTTAGCTAAGCAGTTATTTAATCTGTGTAACTTTAAATTATTTATTGGTTATCAGATATGTACTTTATTTTTGAATGAATATTGCATATTGCTTCCTGGATAATTTCACTTAACAAGGATACAGTTCTAGTTGAAGGATAATAACATTTATTTAATAGAATTGCATTTATTTCTAATTTGTGACCATATTACATTTAACCTAAATAATTTCTTGTAAATTCAGTTGAAAAAAAATTTTTGGTCGTTTAAAAATTGATAATCATTTTAAATCATGATCATTTCTTTTAATTGTTTCGAAAGTCAGCTTAAATCAATTCTAAAAATCATAGGTTATTCGGTTATAACTCTTGCTGTACATCTCAATTATTTAAAAGATTTTAATTTATCTATAACTCAAGACAATCTTGAACAAGTATGACATAAGTAAATGAACAATACGTATTCAAAGAATTATTTGTAAATATATTTGCAAAGTAATGCATCAAAAAATACGATAATAATTTAATAAAAAAAGCTAATAATACATGGCTGATGAGTAAAATTGACACAATATTGAAGTTTCAATTGAAATTGATTGAACTTTATATAATAGTTCGTTTTACTATAATTGTAATTTATTGCTTTTAGTGTAAAAATGTCTCATTCTGACATGTAAAGTTTGTTTTAATCCAAAAAATTGCAGAATTTGTTTCAATTGATCCTTCTTATATATAAAATAAGTACCTAATTCTATTTTTTTAAAATATATTAATACAAACATTCGATTTGCGCAGAAAATAGTTTTGTAAAAAACTTTTAACTATTCGAGGGTAGTGCACAATGAATATTATTCGATATTTACGAGTATGTCTCGAATATCATTAGATGTAACAAATGTTGCATTTGTCTAAAAGTTACTTTTGATCTTGCGTTTATCTACTTTGAGATACAAAATAATAGCATCAATGCAGAATAATTTCCACTTCAATATACCAATCAAATAAAAACATTTATTAATAGCAAATTCTCTATCCTTAAACAAATCGAAATAATTTCATTTTAAATTTAAGTCGCTTTCATTCAGATAAGAAAATAGTTTAAATAACCAATATTTTGCGCTCAAGATATTCAATAATTTGTAAATATTTAAAGAGCTATTAACAATTTAATTTACAATAATAAATTATTTTGTTTATAATATCATTTCTCTTTATGTGACAATTACACACATGTTTAATAGTACTGCGCATATCTGTATTACACATTCTAAACACAAAATGAAAAATTGTAGAAAAAATGAAACAGAAACATGAAATTATAGAAACAATTGTATTGTGTTTGTAAAGACAACATTAAAAAAATTGTTTTTAGTGCGCTTTTAATTTTCAATATTAGAAGGCAATTCTCTAATTAGACCGCATTCTCACTATGCTTTAACGGAATTTTCATTAGCGCAATTTTGTCGTGACGGAAGATCAGGGGATAGTGTATACATGCATTATTATTACAGCAACCAAGGGAATTCCACTTTACCGTGTCGCCTGATTCCATTCTGCTTACCGAGATACGATAACAGCGCCTGTCTCGTAACATCTGCGATTAGGATCGCTGTTGTAGATGATAGTCAAGTCAGGTGAGAAAATAATTTCAATTCGAGTAACATCGGCATCGAAGAAAAGAAGATAATTCGGATAATTCGTAAGATAAAAATTCCACGAGTATAAAGGTTAATGTTGCGTTGTTAAAGTCTTTACGAGAAAACATTTAGATAATTTAGATAAAGTACGTCAAATTTATATCCCAAAGTGTGAAACGTCGATCGGCATTATTGAATAATTTTTTATTTCTAATGATAAACTAACGAAATATTTATCGTTATAAAATTTCGTATAAATAATACAACGTCACACATTTTCTTAAATTTTTAAACGAATAACTTACTTGGTTATTTAAGTTTATTAAAATAATTAGAATGGTACAAAAGTCAAATTTATGGGCATTATTTTAACGAGTGATTAAATTATATTTTATTATAATTTATACGCTTGACTATAACTTATAAAATTATAACCCTTAAACGTGATATGGCAAATTAATTTAATATTAATTATTTGATGTTATTAATTATGTTTCAAAACATAATTTTTCACCGTTCCAATTAATATTGATTTAGAAGAGAATATAAAAATTCAAAGAAAAATCACTTTTTTTTGTATCTTATATAACATGCGATGAAATGTAATTTTTTTTTTACTTTTATACTTGATCCTTTAATTATTCTTCATGAATTTTGAAAGGCTTTATACCGAATAATAATGATATGTACATGATTATATGTCTATGTAATATGCTGGAGTGATTTCTTAAAATATATACATAGTTTAGAAACGTAAGATAGGTATAGAATACAACAGAAGTTATAATATTTTCTTATCATATTTTATGAGATATTTTAGTGATTTTATGGTTTCGTATTTTTTATTTCGTGTTAATTATTATATTCATTGCTATGGATTTTACTATTTAATTGAATAAACGATTTTGTAGCAGATACCGTGTTAAACGTACATAGATCTGACATAAAATCTGTTTGTTTACAAGAAAATATATATTCTGATGACAAATATATTGTAATATCTCATGTAAAATCTGATGTTAAATCGAAATCTAAATCAGTTCTTATATTAGATCATGTGTTCTAACATCGTGAGATCTAATAGTAGATTAAAGGTTTGCCATAAGTTTTATTGAATTTGTTCATTTCCAGTAAAGTGACATAAAATTTAATGTAATGTCTAACAGTATTTCTAACATGAACATGCTAGATGTGATGTAAAATCGAATACTAAATTATGGAATAAAATCTATCATAGATCTAATGTTAAATCAATATCAGATCTAATATAAAAAAATTCTCATTTGTATTTGAGTATTGAAAAAGATATCAAAACTATAATATTGATATCAATAAAAATACGTTTATCTATCAGCAGTTGCATTTTATTTCGGGATTTTTTTATATTTGGACACGAATGATTGTTTAGACTTAAAAACAAATGAACTTATTTCAAATTTAAAATAAAATGAAACTAAACAAATTTACATTCTGCAGATTGAATGAACTATTTGGAAATGTTATTGAAATATAATTCATCTTGATATATTATCAATCTTTGTTGAAACAAAGAAATTTTATAGCCATAAAGTATCGATAAATTTACTAATCTAACAATACGTTTTATATATTCCCCAATAATTAATAAACAATAATAATTCGCACACATGGTTGATACAATTATTAAACTATATTTTGGTATTGTTTATGGTATTCATTTCATATCTTGATATGCAAGTATGATAATATAAAAATATAATATATAGAATGTTTAATTTCAGATAATATTCACATAATATTTCGAGAAATAAGCATTGCATGAAAAAATGCCCTTATAAACCTCTAATACTTTCAGACAAGTGTCTGTGTTAAATTATTCAGAATCTGCATTTTTATTGTGGATTTAAATTCTCTATTTTACAAAATACATCAAGTTTATTTAAGTAATTTGTTCGACTTATGCTCTAATCTATTATAACTTCTAATTGAAACAGAATTCAAGAGGAATGATTGAAATAATCTCAACAAATTTTTATGAGGTACAATCCGAATCTATAATAAAAATGGGGCTTTCTATTTTACATTTCACAGTTGCTCCCACCCTTCAGGGGATGTTGGAATGTACTTTTTATGCATACAGACGCCTCTTGAAAATATTAAAATCTTATTTTCAACATATTTTACAGTGCTTATTTTTCAAGATACTCTGATTTGTTATATGATCAGATTTTTTATTTTTTCTCTCTATTTACGAATTTATGTGTTTAAAAAAATAAAAAAATGGCGAACTTATGGGTCGTCTCCAGAAGCTTCTTTCAGTGGTAGACGTTTGTAGTGAACAGATATCTTGTAAACCGCTTATCTGAAAAAAACGAAAATAACTGGAGTTAATAGTACATTAAAGAATTTTGCCCTTGACTGAAGGAAATAAATTTATGTTGATTGTAAACAAAATGGCGACTATCTGAATAAAAAATCTATGATTTTACCTTTAATTTTTCTACTTTAACGTGCATTAATATTATTTATTTTAGTCAGAAATAAAATTCCTTCGTTCAAGGGTAAGAAAATTATGTCAGCAATAATTCCACAAAGTTTCATTGAAATTAATTGAGAAGTTTGCCTGTAATTATGTCCACCGACTTGAAAAATGTCGTTTCAAAAAAAAAAACGGTTTTAAAGTTTTGCAATAAAATGAAATGGATATAGCATTAATCAAAATAGACTTACAATGAATCATCTATTCCGGGTCTATAAAGTAATCTTTCTGCATCCATAACAGTATCCAGAGTTTTTATTTGGTACTGTCCACGAAGGATTCGTTCTTCTTGGATAACAGCGTACACGCCGTATTTAGCCAAAGCGATGCGGCGTTTGTCTTTCGCGGCAACAAAATCATGGATATTTGGTCCACAACGGACACCTATTGCCTGGAGTAGCAAACTAAGAAAACCTCATTGAATAAACAAATTGTTGTATATGCAGCAAATTGTACAATCGGAGTACTGCCTGTGAGAATTTTGAGGCACATTTTCCAAATGAGCTGATTATAACTTTCATTATTATTTTGAGTGAATCTACTCACACACCGTTCGAGTAATTTTTTGTTTTACTCAATTCCGTATAAATTGGCTTAACAGCTTTTGAGACATCATCAGGAAATCCTTGATAGTCATGTTCAAATTAATCCAGTTTGCCGTTAGCGGCTGCATGCAGCCATGAACATCGTTGTGTTTGTAATTATAATTATAAAACGTGGCCCATATTGCTTCTGTAATTTTTTCAACAGAATCGCAGTTTCGTTTAATTGCTAAACTATAATACACTGTCAACTTATCGATGATTTTTCCGTTCAATTTACCGCGTTCACCGAGCCCCCGAGTATTTTTTTTTACATGCACGTAAATGAGAGCCCATTCTTTTTTGGATGTGACCGATACATTTCTTTTTTTGAATATTTATTGCAGGACCATAAGGGAAAGCACCACGAACACCTGAATAGGTTTTGGAATCTTCATCATCGATATATTTAACATATTTAACTCCATACTTTTCTTCAGAACGCTGAAACATTTCCATTATCGCTGCAACTCGCCATCATTTATAATGTTCGATTTTTTACTAATATAAATAAACATTAACAGATGAACGACCGTTAAAGTACACGGCTACAAAGATTGATTTTTAAAAATAAAAAAAAAACAATAATGAAATATTAATGGAAATGTTAATAAATGGTACCGCAATGCTATATTATATATTTTGTATCATTCTAAATAAGCAAACAGGACAATATGAGTAAAAAAAGAAATAATATACGGAATAGACGTACGCCAGCGACAGTCGTAGTGCAAGCAGAGACAACGTTTGCTTCGGCGGCCAAAAAACATAAGTTTTTGATCTCATATTGACCCGTAATTTTGGAATGTAACAGTCTAAGGCCTATTCTTTCACGTGCTGACATTTTCTCAAAATCGATTTTTTCGAAATTTCTGACTCCAGATAGTCCCTTAAAACAAACGCCTAGTATATCGTTTGCGTTCACTCAATACTACTCCAATTCTTTCACCATAATACATTGTTGTAAATATTGTTGTAAATATTGTTTTATTAACACTTAACGAACAAATTTCACCATTCTCGCGACATTATAAATATTCTTAAAAAATCGATTGCCGCTATACAAGCGACATTTTATATGGACATATATGTTCATATAACACTTATTGTTACTGAAAGTTTCCATAAAATCCAATAAAAGATATTAATTATTAATTATGCACTTTTTCTCGCTCTGGAAATACAGTACTTAATTTCTTACACACTGACCTACTGGTCAGTGTTCTAGAAAAATATCCTCGTTCATTACAAGTTAATATCGAAATAACCTTTGTTGTATGATACTTTATTGATTCTGAAGAATTAAATTCTCCACTCTGAAAACTAAAAAATTATTTAAAAAATATATTCGCCATATATAATTTTTATTTGATTACCTAATTTTAGCAAGTTATTTATTTATAAGATAATCAAATTAATCGACAAGAATAAAAATTAAATTTTAATTTAATTTATATATATCATAAAAAATATGTTTATGTAGCAAAAATAAAATTTAGTTTAAGTTAAGTAAACAAAAAGAAATGTTTAAATTAACGACAAAATTATAGAACTAAACTAATCAATTTATTCATTAAAAATTATATATATATTTTTTTAATTACATTTATTTTAACGTTTTGTCCGAATAAAATTCATTATCAAGAAACAAGACAGATATGAAAGAAATAGTTACTTTTCGTATTACTAAGATATTATATATAAGTGATAGTAATATATAACAAATATATTTCCCAATGTCGATGTGGAAAAATTAATAATAACATCATTTCACAATATTACACTATAGGTGTCATATAACTAGAGGGTATCATTGTGTTTCTTGGTGATCAATGATGTCGTTTTAATATGGAAATCTATGAATTTTCAATAAATTGCTCTTGTATATGTTACTCTTAACGTCCAAAATTTTAACATTATCCCAATCAATAAAATTTGCTCTTGTCAATTAATCGGTATTTAGATTCCACATTGCGTTTTTTTAATTAATGATTTTCAAGTCTTCATTAATCTAGTTTCGAGTAATCTTTTTATTGGGCTAATTTCTTGCAATTATCAGTTTTACAGTTGATTTTATAAATTGCGTTGTAAAGATATTTTGGTTTTAATTTATCCTTTTTTTTTATAATTTAATTTGTTATTGATTTATAATTATGCAGATAAACTTTTTTGATGAAGTAACAACATAAATTTTGTGAGAATTATTGTTATGATCATTATCATTATGAAAATAAGAAAATTTATTGATTCAAATATTAGTATGCTTGTTGCTAAAATTGGAAGAATAATGATTCTTTTCTAATATTAATCATAAAAATTTAAAATGACTTTTATGAAATTTCTTGTGTAAAAAAATAATTACTTTCTTTACTAAACTTTATATCGTAGCTTTGCTTTGATTAGAACACATGGATTTTATTTTTTTTGTAAATTAAATTTTTAGACACTCAGTTATCAATAAAGGTTGATATACTGATAACTAATTAGTCCAAAATCCGATCAGTTTTATTATTATAGTGCATATTAATTATATATTAATTATATGAATATCAATAAAACCATATATATATATATCGTTATATGTACAAAAATTATCTTTAATGTGCAAATATTACACCCATTTATCTCCCAATATTAGTATATGAAAGGGATGTATTTTTATAGATGTTCTTTTAACAAATTATATATTAAAATATTACAAGTTAACAAATACATGCAAAAATTCTTTATTTTTTACAGTAGACACATGAGAAAGTAAAAGTTCATTAGATAAATGTAAACTTATATATCAAAATAATCTTTATATATTCACAAATACAATTATAATGTTTTTTCTTACATTATGACGACACATAAATATTATTTAAACGTACAACAATAAATATTTCATTTTTTGATTAAATTTAATTAATATTCATGTGTTTAATTTTTTCATATTTTAATTCCATTAATTTCGACAAAACTATATATTTCACAATCACTTAAAAGGCTCCTTACTACTGATATTTTTAATACAATTTACGAATACTATGAAGAAATGAGCATAAAATACACAGACGAGGTATAATTCTATAGAATACTTTGAAATTTAATCACTTAATTAAAAAATCATATAAGTAATTTTACTTTGCGATTCTCTGCATAATACAAAAAAGATTATTTTCACACGAGCAAAATTGTACAAACCGAACGGTTTTGTGAAGATATGGAACTAAATTATGGGATAATGTTGGCGTGTAACGGGATATCGACGGATACGATCGATCGATTCTGATCGGTGGATGCATTTTAAGTTCGCGCAAGCAGGCTAATTGTATGATATTGTGAGCCGACAATGCTCTAATGAAGCATTGTCCGAGGGACGCTAGCGAATCTCAGTGTCATCGAGCCGGGCTCCTTTGCATCGCCATTCCTTCTATGTCATAGCTTCTCGTGCAGACGGACAACAAATGTACAACATCATTAAACTATAATTCCATACGAAAATAGTCTACGCTTCAATTCATCGCATGCAATATGTTTCGAATGATGATTAATATAATTTATTCGAAAAAAGTATCGATTCATAAAGCAACAAAAGTCATACTTGCAAATTATATATCACTTGTAAATGTAAATAAGTAATGACTCAAAGTGAGTCTTTTCCTTAAAATCCAAAATATGGATGTTAAATATATAAAAATTAAATTGAATCAAATAATGAACAACTACGAGACATTAATTTGACGTCTTTCTACTTTTTGATAATAAAATATAAGTTTAAATTTTGTAACGGCATCCTGGATGGAAATTAGAAACATATTTATCTTCTTTTGTAATAAAATATTTATGCGAGTGTAGGAGTTGAAAGTTAGGGCGGAAGAACAGTTAAACAAATAATGTGATTGAATGGCGTGCTTATGATTATTACTATTATTATAAATTATTAAGTTTTTTCAAAATGCACATAATTCATTGACTCACGACAATCACGCAACTTCTAACTGATCGACTAACTCATAACTATCGGCAGCGCAAAACTGATGAATACAAGCAACATAACATAACATATATAAAAAAACCTTACGATTAATAACGCACTTAGGAAATTCCCAAAAAAAGACAACCTGCAAAAATAGGTATGTATTGAAATTAAAGATATTTATAATTAACCGTGTATGTAACGAACACAATAAATTTAAAAGTTATATATCTGTAAAATTATAAATATGTCAAATATATAAAATAAAAACATTTTCCACACAATATTTCACGGTAACCAATAATATTTTAATAAAAAGTATTCCTCTTATTTATCGCACATTATAATTCTACATGACATAAAGACACGAGTTATCTGAAAATTTATTTCGAAATTTCGCATTTTTACGTAATATAAATATTTGAAGTTTAAAATGACAAAGATTGTCGATACGTACCGATGTTACTTGCAGTAAATTTACTTTAGTAATAACAGAAATTAAATAGCATCTAATAATTCGCACAAAGTTAAAACAATTCTGCTTCGTAATAAGTGTTATAAGAAGATTACTGATAGTGTCGATTTTATGTGAGCATTTTTTATGCAGAATGTAATGATACATTTCTCTGTCTTCGCTTTTAAAGAATTCATTTCTGAAAGTTGGAAAATCTAAAAATGTACTTCAGATAAATCATGTATATTTTAAAACCTAGAATTCGAATATATAACGGTACCAGAATCCCAATAAGTAGCAATAAAATACAAGGAATCCCATTTAAGGCATTGTAGTGAATTCGATTCTCTTAAATTGCACCGATATCTACGATAAAATCGATAGCTTCACATCTTATTTACGAACAAATCGACAATATAACTGACAGCTTCGTTCTTATTATGATCATAATTCGTTATAAATGTTTTGTTTTTTTTTTTTTTTTTTTTTT
>JABFOX010003535.1:0-10250 GCA_022817665.1 Axea sp. ZL-2020
GTATATAATCTGGGATATGGACGAAACCAAATTTTCATCATTCTAATACCATACTAATAGTTTGCTACTGTTATATAAATATTATGACTGTGAGTATTATTAGGGAAAATTTTTGTGTTTGGTATCAATGCGGTATTAAAATTACGAAAATGCAATTTTGTTAGTGTTCCAAAATTACTTTGCGACAGTTATGATTGATAAATTTTTCAACATCGAATAATACTTTTTGTAACAAAAAACTCGAATTCTTTTGGTTATATTTATACATTTTTCTAAATTTATAAAAAATGCCAATCAACATTTCAAGATATATTATTGCATATTAAGTATATCATTGAGAATTTTCGTAAGAAACAAATTCATATATGAGTATTCACACATGGATTTGTATAAATATTTTTGAAGTATGGTCCAAAAATAAAACTTTATTTCAAAATATATTTACTGTAACTAATTTTCATTTAAATTTTTAATTTTTCTATAATTATTTTGTAAAATTTAGCATATTTTACATATATAAATTACATGATGTATATTAAATTGGAAAGAAAAAAATTGCATTGTAAAAATATACTAGAATAATTTCACACTCATAAAATTAAGAATTAAATGTTACACTCTGAACTCAGTTATATTAACAACATTAAAATTGTTTTAATTTGTAAAATGCAAAGTAATTATAATAGGAAATTAAAATCGAATTTGTTAAATCGATAATATCTTTCATGTCACAGTAAGTTTTAAGAATAATTAAATTCAGAAATATATTTTTACGTTGAACAACCATAAAAGTATCTTAAATTTGTATCATTTAAATAATATATAACATTATTTCATTTATGGATTAATCAAAAATGATTTATATGGAAAATAAAATTATTTTACGTTACTGAAATTAAACCACTTTCATAGAAAATTGATATATATTCTTATTAATATCCCTACTATTTTACTTTCATAAAAAAAATAGTTATTTTAATTATTCTTATTTTTTTAATACTAAATTTATTATTGCTTTTCTAGTTATATATTTTTTAAATACAAAATTTTTTTGAGTTGATAATTAATTTTATCATTAAGGACTACATTTCTCATTTATTAACATGATTACTAAATAATATTTATTAATTAATTAAAGTGCAGTGTATACGAATTTTTATGCATAAAAACGTTAAACCAATAAAAACAATACTGCTTCAACTTCATTATTGTATTCTGTGTTGGTTTTATTATATATTAATACTCAAATTGAATTTTGATAACGAGTTTTAAAACGACATTAGAAGGTCGCAGTTTTTTTAAGAATAGGAATAAGTGCAATTTTAAATTGCAAAATAGTTAATAAATGCAAAGTGATTTTCTACAAAAATTGCACTCCCAGCAGGGGTTTAGAGTATTCAATTCGAATAACGATAATAATATTACAACGATTCTTCATATTCAACTGAACTAAATATTTTATTCAAAAATTTATTTGTGCAAGGAATAATAAATTTTTAAAAATAATCACAAAAATACAAATATATTTTTTATTAAAGTAACGTTTATTATTCAGAAAATTAATAAATCAATAAGTAATTATGTTATATTAACTGAATTGAACCCAAAGCCGTTATTAATGAAAATAAAAATGTATTAATTGCATTCTTAAATAGCATCACACTACAATAAACAATCTCTATTTTAATCTAAAATATTTAATCTATCATCAAAACGTCGCATGCTAATATTGTGAGTGAATTGATTACTTTTATGTTTAGCTTCTCTTTCATCTTGTTCCAAATAATCATACTTAGATCAACATACTCTGCATGCTGAATCGACAAAATTTGATGTTAACCCAAATATGACCACATGTGTTCGCAACAAATTTCGCTGTAGTGTCAACATTAAAGGGTTAATGCGAAGTTCTGAAATACTGTTATATAACTTTAAATACGTTATATAAAAGTATCAGAGAAAAGATAATATGTTATTAAAGTTAATTTATGCAATTGTATACTGTTGTAATTTTAAAAAATACCAATAAAATCACTCGGATAAATACGAAATAATGGAACTGAAGCTTTTTATTTAATTATAAAAACTTTTGCAATAATTTATTACACTATATTCGTTTTAACGTAACACGAGTTCACTCCTGTCTCGTAAGTTGTTCTCCATAATAAAATACAGTTGCTATGCTAGTACGGTATTCTTCTACCTATATTTTATGAAAAATATAATTTATTAAATGCTTATATCTTCTCACGTTACAAAAAGAACGTGCTATTGTTAGAAAGATATCATTTAATTAAATAAAAAAATTGTATAACCATAATAGAATTTTATGACTTATGAAAATTGTTAATATCAAATACTGCGTTTATTCAAATTTAACCTAATAAAGCAGATTTAATTTAGATAAAAGTAATTAACATTTTTTCATTAATTTTGTAATTAGAAACATTCGCGCAGTAGTTATGAATGATGTTATTTTATTTAATTGTTTTATAACAACAATTTGTATGTAGATAATTTATTTCAAGAAAAATAAAAATGAAAAATATAGCATATTTTTTACACTTTTGAAATGATGCTTGTTAATATTAATTAAAGTAAATTTTGTGTACTGCATAAGTGCTGCTTTTATAAGTAATATCAGATTTTATTTATTTGAAATATTACATTTCGTTATATTATCTTTTAAAACTATCTATGTCTATTTTTGTTGAAATGCAACATTTAAGACTTCATTCAATAAATAATATTCAATAACAAAATATAACTATTTATTTTAAAATTATAAAATAATTATTATAATAATTATTAAAATATTTGTATGAAATTGGCCATAATACAAAAATATGACTAACGAACAAAAATATGTTTAGATTTATTTTGAAAAATTCATTAACTTTATATAGTCGTCAACTATAATTATATGTATGAAATGTGTGAACAATAAAATAATAATAATAATACGAACAAGAATAAAAATAAGAATAATAAGAATATTAATATTATTTTGTATAATCATTTTATCAAAAAAAATCATTACTAATTTAATTACTAAAATTGACTAAAATAATGCAAAAATACGTGGAATACAGAAATATACATATATATATTTGATTGTGAAATATCGTATTACTTAAATCTTTTTCAATAAAGTGCAGAAACAAAATATTTCTCTCTAAATAATCGAATCAAAATACCAATTGTAAATTTCCATTTTATTCTTCAATTTGCAATAATACGGACTAAAAAAATATATAATTTTAGAATAGAAATTACCTAAGAAGATAAAAATTTCGAAAAAATATCGAATTATCTATTTTACGTAATAGTCTTTAAAAAGACTAATATATTTCAACTCGTAGCATGTGCACTACTTTGTTAGTATTGATTTTAAAAACAAGAAAAATAATATTTGTACAAGAATCGAAGAAATATCTTTTTCAATAACATTACATTTATTTATATATTATACATTACGATCTATACGTTAATTACTTTGTCTTCAATTAAAAATAAATATATATACTGTTATTCCGAATTCTTAATTCTTTTCAACATACATCACATGTAAAAATTTTGGCTAGTTAAATATAAGCGTACGTTGTAAACAAAACACCTTAGTATAACTGCATATGCAAAGTATGTTATTAGATTTAATACATTTACTTTTTAATGGATTGAATATACGTGATGTAATTTTATCAAGTTATATTTTTACAATTTTTATATTTACAAGAAATTATCCAGTCTGAAAAAATATTATAAATATTTAATTACATTCATTTATCACCACAATACATAATTTACTAATACAATTTTTTGACTAAGAGTTGCAATATTTATTAATATTAAACAATGGTTTCAAATTTCAAAATCAGTTGACAATTGTATTACAGGTTATATGTATCGATTTTGCCGTTTATTTTCATGAATCAAATGCTGAATTGTTATGCAAAGGAACGGATTTGTTGAATTTTAATGAAATTTTAAGAAAAGAAAACACTCGAAGTTTAAATAATTGAACCATAATCTGGTTTAAGTCACTCTCGATGAGACTGAGTGTAAAAGTCGTGTTATTAAAGTTCATATTTAATTTATATTTCTATCGCAAGTAAGAAAATTTTTTTACATATCCAAATATTTACTTAAAATATAGTTAGAAATGAATTTATGAATTAAAAAGAAATACTCGTAAGCCGAGCATGTAATGTGTTTATAAATCATAAGTAACGTAATTTTTAATTCGCCATCTAAGATTATCCAAGAACAAAATCTTTAAGTTGTATGTGTAACGCAAAGTTACTCTTTGATATCCCAATAATAAAATGTTGTTTACAATGAAAAACACTCGCATAAACGGACGAGCTAAGAGAAGAGAAACGGAAAATTAATTTCATTCAACTCTTGCTATTAAATGAACATAACATGAACATCGACTTAGAAACGAATTAAGCAATGTCATAAAAAAGATTGAACGCGGCCAATTAAAAGTAGCGTAGAAAAGGATCGGTGATTCTAATTGCAACGCTCAACTGCGTTTTTTGTTTTTCTCCAGATAACGGCATGATTTAGATGGAATATATATGCGGACAGTTATGCAATCACCAAAAATCCGTTCGACAAAATCCTCGTCACACAAGCGTTGCTACTTTTTTTTACCGTTCAATAATTTTGCGTACTATTATTAACGTCGATAAACTTCACCAACTTCTGACGAAGAGTAAAAATGAGGGAATGAGAAAAAGAATAAAGAAAAAAGTTAAACATGTAAAAGTAATATGAATTTCAGCAATATTAACAAAACAAGAAAAAAGGTTGTTTTCGTAATATTGTCGAAGGTTGAAAAGTGAATAACGAGTACGACGGTTTTATCTAAATCATATATTTACACTTTTGGTAATTCGAAATGAAATCATGTATTTATAAATTGCATTTTAGTTAAAATTAAAGTGAAAATTTAAAATGAATATTAATTTACGCGACTATTTCAAAACTTTTGTCTGGTTACTTGGTTTTATTCTTGTTCCGAACATCTTTATTACCTTCAAATAGTTTATTTTAATTTTTTCATTTACAGATTAAGACGTGTTTCATATTCTATCATAAAACAAAGTGATAGTGCCTGTCAGGTCAATATTATAGATACGTAAAATTTTCATACTCATACGTAAAATTCTACAAATGTACTCGAATAAATTAATATTTTATTATACTTTATATTTTCTTTAAGCAAGTGGAGCTCTTTTAAATAAAATTGTTTTTATATAATAATTTTATTTAAAATAAAATTAATAAATAAAAAAAAATCTAGACGTAATCTAAATAAATTACGAGAAAAATTGACCCTTATAAAGCAAAACATGATAAACAAGTAAACAAAAGTTATATCATTTACAAATAGTAATAATAATTTGTTTTATAACCATGAAACTAACAGTTTTTGTTGTTGAAAATGAATGCAAGTTTTTCTTTGTAATATATGTCACAAATTTACCAGCAAATTTTAGATATCTATTTGTTTACTATCATGCATATTTTGTTCTCAAGATTTAAGAATTTTTTCATATTGCGGGAACTGATCCGTGTAAAATGATAAAGTGTACTGTAAGCTAATCGATCAATTATTTAATATTTTAACATTGCCAATTAAATTGTAATAAAATATAAATTTGTCTAATATAGTACTTCGGTAACTATCTTGGTTCTTTTTCAGATCAAATTTCTGTTTTTAAAACTTCCTTTTCGTTAAACTTTTGAATCTAAAATATTTAATTTTAATGTGACCAATTTACTTCCAATAATGCTAATTGTTAGGCTAATAGTTATTAACTTATTCCTTAAGGAACTATAGAATAAATAACATTATGCTTTAAATAAAAACCTTTATTTAAAATCTTAGATTGTTGAGTTTTTAAAATTACGTAAATAATATTAACTTGTAATAAAATTTACCACTATTTAAATAAAATTTTAATTATCATACCATTATTATATCATATTATACCATTTACTTGACTGGTCAGAATTATTTTATTTTATAAGGCATATTTCTGTTTTACAAAGTTATATCAATTCATATGTTCATTAATTAATATGATGAAATTTTATAACGAAATTATTCGGTATGTTTTAAATAATATATTGAACCGCCCTTTCAATCACTGACAAAGGAACTTGATAGCTTTAACACATAAAAAGTTTATCATTTTTTTAATTTTCTTGATATTTTTCTTAAATGCATCAACTAAAAATTCATCTTTTGATATAATTCTATATTCGAAAATGATCATGCTTTCGGTAGGTTTAATTTATTTTATACATGATGATACAACCCCCTCCTCTTCTCGCCCCAAGATACGTATGTTCTTCAATCAGAGCTGAAAAAGTTAGTGCTCGATTTTTCGAAGATTTAAAAAATAATCCTTTTTATAACACATTTTTATGCGAACGAATAATCCTAAAAATTATAAATTGTGGTCAATTTATGCATCTTTTAGGCATATCTGCAATGTTTAGATGTTTCCAAAAATCTTTTCCGAAACAAGCACATGTTTTTTTCATTCTCTTTAAAATGACTCATTGAAACCGACACAAGTACTGGTATAATTATTAAATAAGATAAAAGTTAAATTTTCTTTTGGAAATGAATTATTTGAATTATAAAACAATTCTTAATACTCCGTTTAATAAGATTATCAGTAATAGAAATTAAACTATGATCTATTACAGAAACACACACAGAGTTGTCAAAAGAAACGTATAATTCGACTAATAATAGTTTGATTATTCATTTTGTTTTTGTATTCTTTATTAATACATATAACCATGTATTGATTCTATTATTTTCATTTTAATATAAAAATAATTATTTTCTTGAAAAATTCAAAACTGTTTTAGGTAATTTGTCTCGTTTAATTTTTTATATCTTCAGTAAACTTCTTTCTATATACAGAAATAAAGTGAAAGTTCTCTAAATATTGTTTGAAATTATGTTAATTTTTACAAAAGGTTTTTTCTCAAAGTACTGTTTCTGAAATAGTGAATGAAATGACAGGAGTAAAGTTAGAGCTTGCATCGGTCGTGCTACCGAGAAAGATCGAAAACGAACTTCCGCGAGAGTAGTTTTGACATTCAAAAGATATTATGGCGTGCATTAAAATCAAAAAGGATTAATTATAGGACACAAAAAATATACTGTTCTTGGATAAAACAGTATCTATGGAGAAACTTTGGTTGTTTGCCACGTGTTAACAGTCGATCAAATATTCGCACGACATTGATTACCGGTACCTATACAGGATCAAAATGAAATGTCAGTATACTCTGGGTCAATACTGGTTAACAATTGACTGGGTCAATACTGGGTCAATACTGGTTACAATAGTGATTCAATAATACAAATGTTCAACCTTTCAACTTTTCTTTATCGCTCCTATTAAAAAAAATTTGCATAGTATTCATACAAATCTAAACTAAACGAATTACGTAACTCATATTAAAATTACAAGTGATCCAAATATTACTGGTTTCATTAATACTAAATATAAATTATATACAAAACGTACACAACATACATATATAAGACATACACAATCCATATAGGACCAATTTATGCTGTATACAATCCATATATAGCCAATATGAAATAGAGATATAACGCATAAATCATATGTATGATTTAAATATAGTCCATGTACGGATTTTACATAATTCGTGTACAGCATATATGATTTATGTATGAATTATATATAATCCATACATAACTTATGTTTTATACACAGTTTGTTCACAACCCAGACATGAACTATATGTATACAATACGTATATATTATATAAACTCTGTAGGTAACTTATATATATTATTAATAATTACGGAGTGTATTGATGTTATGTAAATGTTTCTAGAAATGTTGAAACGCTGCAGTGATGCCATACTGACATTTGTACTGGCGTTTCAACGTAAAAATATAAATTGAATCAACAATAAAATGCATTACATAGGTAATTATTTTTTTACAGAAACAATTAAATATATTGGTATTGACTGCTATTTCATGAATAGTATTACGTAATAAATAAACTGAAGAAAATAATTTAAAGGACAAAATTAATCACAATTGTTCATTATCTACATCTGATTAAAAAGGACGAAATGTTGATTTAAAATTGCACATTCAGTTGCTTGTACGCGCGCTAAGTAAATATTATCATTTTTCCAAGTACAAGATAACATTTGTAGCGAAATAACTTTAACTGTACTCTAAAGTAATAAGACGAATTATCCCTAACGATGATATTTTCTTGTTTCTTTTTTGTTTACTTTGATCATTCAAAGGTGGTAATGTTAATATTGAACATTTACAGATAAGAAACACATCACTTCTATAATTATTAATTAAACATGGAAACATCATACACTCATGTATTAAATATTATTTAAAGTAATATTTTCACTAAACGGAAACTGAGAGTCACTTCAATGAATTCAAATAGAGAGAATAATATCATTTAAAACGTCGTAAATATCCGAGAGGATGCTGTACGTGTTACATGTTTCTTGTAGCGTTAGTCTGCTGCGAAAAGAGGTTCATTAGTCCTATACGCGTGTTCATAAGATCGTTCGCAAGTCTCGTAAATTGCACTATGAAACAGAATCTAACTTGTGCGAAGTTTCTTTATTGATCAGCGTCGTTGTTCATAATCCAATCATATTTTGCGCAAATATTGTCCGACCTTTTATTACACCAATCGATTTTTGTCACGGATAGAACGCCTTTGATCGACACTCGTTAACGAAATATTCATGAGTTCTTATCCAGAAAATGCACTTATATTTTCTATTTCTACTCAGTTTAACTGAATTTCGCGAATTTATGTTCAGAGAATATACGAAATTACGTTCATTTAAGGCACAATTATTTATATATCTATCTGAACTGCATTCCCATTGAATTCGATTATTTTAATGAATATATTTCATTAACTTTATACTTTCTGTACTTTATACATTTTTTCAACTTTGAATTTCCCACTCGTTTTCGCATTTTCTTATAATATTATTGCAATCGAACGTGTATAAAAATAATACTTTTGTTTATGTTTTATTTAATTAAAAATAATTTTCACAATGCAGTTCACTAACTTAAGCTGTTTGAATAATTTTTCTAAGATTAGATAATTGTCCAAATTTTGAGTAAACAATTATAAATAAATATGTGTAACTTAAACTAAAGTTCGTTCATCATTTATTATGGCAATGGGATGCAAAACATTTCCCTGTTCTTAATGAAAGTCGGTATAAGTATAATTGATCCAATAATCATAGAAACCAGAAAACTTGTCATTTAGGATTATTGCTGTTTGTAATAATGGATATGGATATAGCGAAAATGTACACAATTGTTTTATTAAACCGTTTTTCAAGTATTTCAAATAATTCTCCTTACGTTTCTTTTCTGCGCTGAAACACCTGTTAAACACTGCATATGCCTTGCCATCACTACTTTAATTTTCCAATTCTTTAACACAAAACAGAACTGGTCGCATAGTATATTTCACGTAATGCTGCTAATAGAATTTTCATAACACAGATGAGTTAATTAAAATTTTAAATATAAAATTATACAAATTTTGCAATAAACGATGTTTGTATAGATACAAGTCTTATATCTGTACGTATTGAGACAAAAAGAGCACGAAAGATAACGAAAAACTGTTGAATTATCATGGAAGTTATAATTAAAACAAAAAATGCAATTTTATGACTATCGTAAAGTGAGTAACATAGCTATTAAATAACGAAGAGCAATCTTGTTAATCTTGTCTTGGATACTATAAATGCAGATATTATGGCGAAAAACGAACAGAGTGACACATCCAACTTCCAGTTTATGTAATTTAATCAACTGACTAGATTTACTTACTAGATTTACAAGATAAAGCTATGTAAAATCACATTACGGAAATGCAATATAAAAATCATTTTACATCATAATGCGTGATAATTTGTATTAGTACGTGATCAGTTTATTTTAGTACTGAAGTTTTTAATCAGTCAAATACTTTAAACGAACAAAATCTATAAATGGAAAATATATACGCATATATTCAGGTGTTCATAATTAATTAGTTTATGATGTACGTTTTTTACTTATATACATGAAAAAACTTATTGAAATAACACTACTAATATAAAATAGTATGTGATATATTATAATAAAATAAAATAATTTGCAATAATACGTATAATT
>JABFOX010003536.1:0-10249 GCA_022817665.1 Axea sp. ZL-2020
CATAAAATTATAAAAACAGTAAAATATGAACATTAATTATAAATGCACTGAATGGCACTCTTAAAAGAGGAAGCCCGAAAAAATTCATTAGAAACATTTTAATTGTGTCTGTTAATATGAATAAAATTTTTATTTTCTTTATATAAATTGTATAATTTCAAAATATATATGTTTTTCAATGTACAACGCAAATTTTTTTAAATCAAATTCTTTTAAAACATATTTATATTCATTGTATAATTAAAGTATATTATTAGATATACAATGATCATGTTTATTTATACAATTGGTAGACTTATCAAAAAGTTGCAAAAGCAAACGATCACATATTTATAATTTTGTCACGATTGTGTTCGTTTTTACTCATTCTTTAAAAATGCTCTTTGTTATTATTTATGAAAGTTTTCATTAAAATCGTTTGTATACGATTAATTGTCAGTTTATAAATTGTCGTGTATCTATGTTAGTTCAATAATTTATTGTATTGATGTTTTATAACCATACGTAAACGTGTTTACATATTTACATACGTAAAAGCATTTATAAATTTAAATAATGTATGATAAGTATTATGCAAGAATTATTATTACTAACTTCAATTACTTGATTTTTAATTGTACTAATGTTACAAAAATACAAAATTGAGTTACAAATAACTATAAGAAATTGCTTTTATAATAAGTAATATTCTTAAATGAAATTTTGCATATCATCAAATGTTGTTTTTTTAATGAATATTTTTAATAGTATAAATTTTAATTAAAACATTGCTAATTTATAACACCCAGAATAGTCATTGCTTGTTAAAAATAATATCAATTTATCCTTGAGTAATTCGTGCTAAACAAGTAGAGTAATAGGACGCTGCAATTTCATTTTTTGCGAAAGTTGTCGTGCAAGTTATTTTCTTGTTTCCGTATTTTCTTTGATAGGAAAATGACTCAGGAAGTTTTCACTACTTTTGTTGTAACGTGCTCGGTCAGGATATTCATGCTCATCTAATGTGAAAATGAAAATCATTGTATGATATATAAATAACTTATAATTACTTAGATTATATATACAGATAATAGAAAGAAAAAATTTCATAATAAGGTAGAGAAAATAAAAAAGAAATTTATGTGATTCTTCTTTTATGTCGCATATTGTGAATATGTCACTAATTAGTGCTATTATTCAATTAAGACTCTGCAATTACATTTAACGTAGACTTAGAAAATAACAAATAAAATTATAATTTATATTTTATATGGCTCATGAAATTATAATTGTTTCTTAATTAAATTAGAATAAATAATTAATTTAATTTAATCAATAAGATTAAGTTAATAGAATATTTTAATTTTTATATTTATTATACATATTTTGTACTTTTATTGTATTATATATCCAGGATTCTGTTATTTAAAATCCAATTTATTTTAATTAATTTAGATTAAGTTAGTTTTAAGAATAAATAAAAGTTTCATGTAAAAGTGAAAATGTTAAATAAATTGTTTAACAAAAAATATTAAGGACATCATGCAGTCCAAGCACTAATGAAATTGGTCAATACTTTTTTTTTCATTTCTATTATATCTCAATTTATTACATGCTTTATGACAAATATAAAAATAAATGATTGATAAATGATTGCTATTAATGTAATAATGGAATTAAATTAAAGTTATGCAACCAATAACACTATTGACGTTTATATATTCAAAATTTGCTTTATTTCATATAATTTAAAAAGAAATCAAGACTTCAAGAATTTGGGATCGCTTTGCATAAATTTATGTATGAGTTATTATTAAGCTTTGCTTTTTTTTCTTTATTACTATATTATATGATTTACCTTTTAAATAAACATTTATTTTTAAAAAGTTACTTTATATTGATATCATTTTAGAGCTTATATTTCCCTGAGATATCTTATAAAAGTTAAATTATATTATAGATGGTATATAAAGAATATATTTCGCAGAATTCACGAAAATGCACCACAGTGAAAAACTTATGATGTTTCAAAAATTATGAATATTTACAAATATGCTGTACTCATTGATGGAACTATAATTTTTTCACATTTTTTGAGATTATCCTTTCTGAGCTATAACGCCTTCATTTTTTTCAAAAATTTATAACTTAAAATCTTTGACCAATTTTAATTCGAAACCTTTCCATGCTAAAACAAAATTCATGGATACAAAAAAATCTTTGTTTTAAGGTATATTTTTTGATAAAAATATCAAAACTTAAATTTGAATTATTCGAATGAAATTAATATTAGATTATGTCACAATAAACGTCACATTTGAAAAACGCTAGTTTTTTTTTTTTACTGAAATTTTTTTATATAATCTTCTATTTCTCTAGAATATTCCTACAAATGGTCGTGGTGGGCCAATTAAAAGATTATTTGTTCTGGTATTTTTAAAAAAATTGAAACATAAGTATAATAATAAATCCTACAAACTTTTCTTAAATTGTTATCTATTAAATGGTAAGCACAAACACAATGCCATTTTCTTGAAGATTGCTTGAGTCATTTTACATTCCGTCACTAGATAAAGGAAGTACGTTACGAATTTGAAGCGCAGAACTCTCAATTGTTCGGTATTATTGTGTTTAGCGAATTAATTACCAAATTAATATTATAACCGTGAACAATATTAATAATGATGAAAAAAAGCTCAAGAAAAAAAAAATCATTCGAAGAAAAATGTCACAATTAAAAAGAAAATAACCAAATAAACAACAGCATGAACACAAACATTTGGACCGATGTTCTAACCCGTTCAAATTGAGCAAACATTTGATGAAAATTGCTCTACGATTATTATGAATTATTTAAAAATATCAAGAATTTTGTAAATTTATATAACCACAATGAAGATTTTGGTGTATCAGCGGACGGTCATTTGATTAATGAGTACAACATATTTTTAAATTTTCAGAATTTTTGAAACATCACAAGTTTTTTAATTTGTTGCATTTTTATGAAATTATCTATATAGAAAATACATAAATAATACAAAGGTCTAATGCGAATCTAGGTATATTAATTTAAAATGGTTTTTTTAAATTATTGAAATTCAATGCTGCTTTAGTACAAGTTATATGCAAATTAAACGTGTAAGGATCAACAATTTAAAAAGTAAATTTAATCTTTTAAATTATTATATAATAATACATTTTATTATTATATTTTTAAAATTCACTAATTATTTTTTTATTTTAAAATAAGTTTGTTTTAGTTATTTCGACTTATAATAAATAAAAGATAATGTAAGTATTATATAAGAACTATAAAAATTATAAAATAATTCAAAATTTTTTTATCTTACAAAATTTATGTAACAATAATAATTATTTTATATCGTGTTTATTTATTAAGTACATTTTATAAGATACCAACGTTTTTAATTGTAATAAAAACTTTTAAAGAAATCTTTGGAATTTATTAGAATATTATGAAATGCCTGAGTTTTTAAATAAATTGTACTTAATTTATATGTATTAATAATTATGAGCTCCAGATAATAAATAAAAGTATAATTCTATGATTTTGTGTAATATAATTAATACTCATTTTTCGTATTTAATTCAGAAACAAACATTTTTTCATTTATTTTTGGTAAATTTTATGTAACACCTTGATCTGAATATTACGTAATTTTATGAATCAAACGATATTAAAGACAATTTCAACGAACGTAGAAATTAGCGTAATTTATTCCAAATGTGTTACAAAGAAGATTAATGTTTGATTGTAATTATTTCATTATTTAAACTAATATAGAATAATAATTCGACCATTTCTATATAAGTGATTAATGTATGAAGAAAGTAGAACTATTATGATTCAAGTGCATATAGAAATGCCACGGTGTTAAACTGCCTCGTAAACATTTCATTTCATTAACCCTGCACACGCGTTTATGCAAATTTAAATGTCGCGCTTTGCAAAATGTTTCAGTAAAACGTTTCGAAAGTTATCATAATCGTTATAATTTGCAAATGAATAATTCTGTTCACATGATGAAAAGATAATTCGAACTATAATGAAATTATAATTTTTTTGCAAAAAAAGAACAATTAACATTTTTTTCATTTACTTATAACTTATTTAAGCATTAAAGTTACCTTTTTAATGTCTGTAAAATGATTATATATCTTTTATTATACACATATAAGCTACTTAATAAAATATTATTTAGTTCATTGAATTTTTTAGGATAGGTGTTCTATACCTATATCATAATTTTTATACAATGTAATATTTCTTTATGTATGAAAGATTTCTTTCTCTATGTGTATGGAAAATGATAGAAATGAATTGCTTTCTTATAATAATATCACTAGGCTTTAAACATTTCTAAGAATTTTTCATTTTCAACATCTGAGATTAAATTTTCTTGATATTTCCTAAGTATATTGGAGCTTTGTCAGAAAGATATTAATTTTAACTTTTTGTATTATATATAATTTTAACTATTGTATTTTTTCCTTATGATTTTATGGTTTTTTTTTAATGTTCTGCTTATAAATTTGCTGTATAAATAAATTAATAATTAAAAGTTATTAAATAGTAAATTTTCATTAATTTTTTAAATAAATAAGTCAACTTCATTGAAGTTACGAATTTTAAAAATATTTGTAACTGGAACTATTAAAAAAATAATAATGTACAGTAAAATCAAATATAAAGTAAATAATCATAAAACAGTAATTTAAAGATTTACTTGTTGATGATATATGTGTTAATTAAATATTTTATAATATTCTCTTAATATTTTTATAATCGCTCGTTTGATACATGGCTGAAACTAAGAAACGTCTTGGAATTATTTAATGTCAATATAATACTACTTAATGTATGTACATTTGTTTCCAGTGTAAAAGAAGATATAATTTTTTATGAAATTTATTATTTTCTTAATACATGCGTCAGAAAATAATCCCTGTTTATCCCATATTCAGTCACTGATGATAAAACTAATTATAATTAAATTAATATTTAATTTAATTTGATACTGATACTTTTATAAATTATAATTGACTGTTATTAACAATTATTATTATAAAACTGTGTACTTTATGTCGCAGATTTAATTTAAATAATAAAATATTGTAATTTTAATTTCATTATTTAATTTTTGGAACTTCATGTATATGTTAAGTATTATTTTTAAATACATCTTTTATTACACTGGAATTTTATTGTTATAGAAATATTTTTTAACAGATGAAGTTTTTATCACTTAAAAATAAATTTCGACTTTATAAAAAATATATATATCGTGAACAATGACAAAATAGTTTATAGTCAATAAGTAGATAATTTTCATTTTATCTAATATTACAATTTCATGTATTTTTAATTTGACGTTAAAATTATTCTTAATGGTACCACCAAAATTAAAATTACGTTAATATATTCGTGATTTTTCACAGCAATGTTTATTGTGTAAACTATGTTATAAAGCTTTTGAAATGTTCAATATATAATGTGTACATGTAAAATTTAGAATTTTTTGTGGTAAAACTAAAATATAAATGTAAGTTAAAGACAAATGAATTTTGCATTAGAATAGAATGAGAATAGTACTAGAAAATTCAATTTGCTTTTACATTTTTTATAATATTGTAGTTTTTTATTGAATATATACTTCTTTGGTAACTTAGACAATAAAAATTTAATACAATTGTACTAATAAAAAAAGATTTTCTATCAGTTTTCACGTCCAGTTCTTACATCGCTTTATATTTTAAATAAAAAAAGTCATAAAAAGTTCCTTACGGAAAGATAACAAGATATTCGAGAATTTCATGGAATCTTTATTGTAGTAAAAGTCATAAAAATTTGTTTTTTAAATTTCATATCAAACTGTTATATTTTTTAACTTTTGAAAACTCGACATAATTCATTTCAAATAATTTTTATAATAAAAATAGTATGGAGTTATATATTTATTTATGTAATATTTAAATTGCTTTGTTTTAATAGCATTAAAAAAATTGTATTTAACAGAAAAATATTTCTTTTTAATATAACATTTTAATATAATTACGTATTTATAAATTCGAATTTTAAGTTATTTAAAATCCCGTAATAATTTTAGAAGAAATAAAATTTACATTTTATGCAATCTACTTTTAAACTTAAAGTTATATAATAATTATATAAATAACTATATATAAATTATATCTCAGAAAAACAATTATATATATATATATCAGTATTTTGGATAACTTGGCTGTGACAACTTCTAAGAAATGTATATTAATAGAATTTTTTGTTGTATGTATAAATAAAAATATATTATGGTTTAATATAAAACCACGAATAAAACTTTTTCATTAAATATGTATTTAAAGTGCCAGACAAAAAAAAATTCAATAAAAACATACAGCCAGAACAACAATTTATTACAAATTATTTAAAAATTGTATATTTTTATGTAAAAGTTAATTTAAAATTAAAAGCATAATGATATATTTAGTATAGTATAGACACGTTTTCAATTAATTGACTGTAAATTTATAGCTAATATTAATATATAATAGACCTCGTTCATCGATGTAGTATTTAAAATGTTTCAATACATTTATCACTAATAAAACGGATAAATTCCATAGGCAGCATTTTTGTAAAAGTAACTGATAAGGATAGAATAATTATATTATTGGTTTCTATTTTTAATGTTAATTAAAATATTTTGAAAATCTTTGTTAATAAATACATATATAAGTAGATAGTATCAGAGTTTATAATTTTTTAATAAACTGGTATAACAGATATAGAAACGAATAATGAAGAAAATAAGTAAAATTAAAAAAATATGTATCGACAAATGCAGTGTTATTACAACTTTTATTACTGTTAAGTATGAATAAAATAAAATTTTTATTACATTGATGTATTTAAATGTTCATTATATTCCATATATTAAAATGTTTAATTAACTTAAATATTGAATTCTCTAAGAAAATAAAATTGCAAATATTTTTTATTATTTTCTAATACTAATTTAAGTAGTAATTAAAAACTGAATTTAAAGTTTGTAAACTTCTAACAATATCGAATATTGTTAAGATTTAAATTTTAAAATGAATGTAAAATATAATTAAATTAAATGAGTTAATATAATATAATTTGTTTCAACATAAACATTAATTTACAATAACAAATGCTTTAAAAAAGGTTGGAAATGATTGTAGATAAAGATATTAGAATCATGAAGATGAAGATTTTATTAACAATGATGATAAATAATTAAATTTAAAATAATTGTTTAAAATATTTTATATGAAATAGGCTTGTATATATTGATATAAATAAATATATTAATGATATATTTATTTATATCATTAGTATGCTAGAAATAATTATTTTATTAATTTAATAAACCTGTGATAAATATTTAAATAAAAAATGATACTAAATTAATATTAGTGATTTGTCAAACACTTGACAAAATATTTATTCATTTGTGAATTAATTTTAGAATCATTTTATCAAACGAAATTTAACTAAAATAATGTATATATATATTATTTTTTAAAAAATATTAAACGATTGAAATAAAATTAATCAGAATTATTGTATTATCTAATATATATTTTGAATTAATAATTCTGTGGTAATTTGTTTAATCATTTTAAAATAAATGAATTATTAGAATGAATGAATTTAAATGGTAAATAATGAAATATGATTATAATAAAATATTAAAATTAGATTTTTTTTTAAATTAAAAAAAGTCTTATCTTAAAACAATATTATAATACAAAAATCAATTAATTATATTTATGCATTACACTTGAAGATTAAAGTAAATGATTAAATTTCGACATTGAACAAATCAAACATTTATTTATTATTTAGTGATCTGAGTAATAATTTTGTATAGATTGATAACAATCATGTTAATTAAATATTAAAAATAAGTAAATCGCAAAATGTTAAAAAGATGATTTAGCAATAATGAGTATTCGTGTAAGGTTTCTGCAAACTTAATTGATATCTTAAGGATTAACTGAACATACGACCTTTAATCAGGACGTAACCTTTCAAGTTGCCCATCCCTTTCCTTTCACACGCTTGCGTTGCTAATAAAAATCTATTGAAAAATTCAAAATACTCACGCTGACTCCCGTGATCAGGATATCATTCCTGCAATTTTCTGGTGTGTCGTGCGTGCAACGATGTCCATCGACGCACCAATCGCAAGGAAAGCTTGAAGAAACGCATTGCGTGCAGGAGCTATGAGTGCTACAGTCAAAGAACGTAAAGTTTGTTGCGACCAAGTCTGGTCCGTTGGTCATCCTAACCGATAACTTAGCCGTGAAATGGTGTTGTCCATCAGGAATAGAGGGTAACAGATCAGTTCTGGGCGTGGTGCAATTAACACCTATTCGAAACAGACAATAACATGAAAATAGTATTATATATTATATAATTAAATACACTAATTTTATTTCACTAAAGTATATTTGGTTGAATAAATGTTTAATTCCTTTTAATTCAATACAAATATATAACTCATACTAATTTAAATTTATGCCATTTTTATTTCAATACTTTTGTTGCAGAATAAAGATTGGTCTTAAAAATACAAAATCTCTTTCGACAATAAACGGATTAAAATACGGTAAATTTATTTGACCTAAATACAATTTTTAAAATGTGTTTGAATAGTAATACTTTTAAAGTGGATTATACTAGTATTTCATTTCAAATAAATGTAAATTTTCATACAAACAGTTATTTGAATTTATTCGAAAAATGAAAACAATCTATTTAAATTTCTCTGGTATATTTATTAACAAAATTAATATTTCGTAAGTTTATTTCAATAATTTTTGCAATTATATAATAAAGAAATTCAACGAAATATTGCTGTAGTTTTATTTAAGTATAGTATCAAATTAATGGTAATTATTTTACTTTCCGTTTATTAATTAATTAATACAAAATTAAGGCTATTAGAACTAATGATTTTATAATTTATAAGAGTATCGGTTTATTAATAAGAATGTATAAACAAGGAAAATTAAAATAATGAAAATAATGTGATTATGATATTAAAAAAGTGTGAAGAAATTATTTAATACCTGAGTAATAAGTTTCGTAATATAAGAATTCATTTATTCACATCTATTTTTTCTTGTTTTTAAATTAGTTTAATGTTTTAATTGTATTATTATTTATAAGTGTATATTATAGGAATATGTTAGAATCAAAACAAAATATAATTTTCATGTTTACGAATAAATGTTATTTTTATTTTAAATATAAACAAATTTTTTATCTAAAGAAATAAAATAACGTATGTAAATTAATTTATGCTTTACAAACTCATATATTGTAAAAACAAATATTATAATTAAACTCCTTTTCTAGTTATTTTTAAAGTATTTATATTATTTTTTAAAGCACTTAAAAATGTTTGAATGATTAATTATCGTAGATTAAATGTTAATAAAAATACAGCATAAATAATTATACAATATTCAAAATCTTTAAACATAATTTATTTATTTTTTTTTAATTAGCTAAATAATAAATTCATAAATTAATTTATATATTAATATAAATAATATTTTAAAACGTTCAAAAATCAAATCATTTAAAATTTGAAATTTTAAATGAAACCAAACTCAAAATGAAAATTAAGACAAAGAAATACGTTACCGATTTAATTAATACAAATTCTACTCTGGATACTTAATAATTTTAGAATATCAAAAACCTTTACATTACAATGTAAAACTTTTCGTCTTATTTATACCTACTTTCATACGTAACAGAAATCAGGATTTATTTAAATATTTTCACAAAATAAGTAATGTTTAAATAAATACGTACAATTTATAGTTTTGCTTCGAAACAAATGTAAGAATATTTAATAAGAAATATTTGCTTAAAACATAAATAAACATTTAAAAATTGTGCAGTAATTTTTTACAAACCATAAGACTTTTTCGTTGCATTTGTAATCAGTGTTTTTTCCAGTGCAGAGAATGCACATAAAAATTGTCCCTGTAGGTTTGGGAGATTGTCAATGACAAGTTCCAGGGTTCGAGCGGTGGGTCTTTGAAGTTGATTAGGTACCACACTAGTGATGCTGGTGCAGCGGCCGCTCTTGTATGGTATCCAGTAAAGGGGGTCCTTGGCGGCATCTTGACAATCGCTGCGTAAATTACACTTGTTTTCCAATGAGCACCATCCGCCATAAGGATCTTGGGCTTTGAGACACTC